>SZWC01003430.1:95793-109245 GCA_023375785.1 Penium margaritaceum
AGAAGTAAAAGTCACTTGGATACATTTGTGGTCATGGTCAGTGGCACATGCCAACTTTGTCAAGGCATTGCGCACAATAGTCGTGCCAAGCCACGGGTTTTTTCCCTTGTTCATACCTGCAAGGTCATGCGTAGTACATCTCAACTGTGATTGGGCACTCTGACTGTGGATGACTCCTGTTACGATTTGTAGAAGTTAAAGTTACTTGATAAACTTTGTCGTCATGGTCAGTGGCACATGCCAACCTTGTCAAGGCATTGCGCACAATAGCCGTGCCAAGACACCAGTTTTTTACCCTGTTTATACCTGCAAGGTCATGCATATTTGATGTGCACTGTGATTGGGCACTCTGACCGTGGCTGACTCGTGTTATGATTCCTAGAGGTTAAAGTCACTTGGTAAACTTTGTGGTCATGGTCAGTGGCACATGCCGACTTTTTCAAGGCATTGCACACTGTAGCCACACCGAGCCACCAGTATTCTACCTTTTGTGCATCTGCAATTTCATGCCTAGTACATCTGCACTGTGATTGGACACTTTTACAGTGGCTGACTCGTGTTAAGATCAATAGAAGTAAAAGTCACTTGGATACATCTGTGGTCATGGTCAGTTGCACATGCCAACATTGTCAAGGCATTGCGCACAATAGCTGTGCCAAGCCACCGGTTTTTTTCCTTGTTTATGTCTGCAAGCTCATGCCTAGTACATCTGAAAAGTGATTGCGCACTCTGACTGTGGTTGACTCGTGTTACGATTTGTACAAGTCAAAGTCACTTGGTAAACATTGTGGTCATGGTCAGTGGCATATGCCAACTTTGTCAAAGCATTGCGCAAAATAGCCGTGCCAAGACACCGGTTTTTAACCCTGTTTATGCCTGCAAGATCATGCATATTAGATGTGCACTGTGATTGGGTACTCTGACTGTGGCTGACTCGTGTTATGATTCGTAGAAGTTAAAGTCACTTGGTAAACGTTGTGGCCATGGTCAGTGGCACATGCCAACCTTGTCAAGGCATTGCGCACAATAGCCACACCAAGCCACCAGTATTCTACCTTGTTTGCATGTGCAAGATAATGCCTAGTACATCTGCACTGTGTTTGGACACTCTGACTGTGGCTGACTCGTGTTATGATGAATAGAAGTAAAAGTCACTTGGATACATTTGTGGTCATGGTCGGTGGCACATGCCACCTTTGTCAAGGCATTGCGCACAAATAGCCACACCAAGCCACCATTACTCTACCTTGTTCATACCTGCGAGGTCATGCGCAGTATATGTGCACTATGATTGGACTTTCTGACTGTGGCTGACTCGCGTTTTGATTCATAGCCGTCTAAGGTACTTGGTAAACTTTGTGGTCAAGGTCAGTGACACATGCCAGCTTTGTCAAGGCATTGCGCACAATAGCCATGCCAAGCCACCGGTTTTTTACCTTGTTTATACCTGCAAGGTCATGCCTTGTACATCTGAATTGTGATTGGGGACTCTGACTGTGGCTGACTTGTGTTACAATTAATAGAAGTTAAAGTCACTTGGTAAACTTTGTGGTCATGGTCATTGGCACATGCCAAATTGGTGAAGGCATTGCGCACACTAGCCACATCGAGCCACCAGTATTCTACCTTGTTTGCACGTAGAAGATCATGCCTAGTACATCTGCACTGTGGTTGGACACTCTGACCGTGGCTGACTCGTGTTGTGACCAATAGAAGTAAAAGCCACTTGGATACACTTGTGGTCATGGTCAGTGGCACATGCCATCTTTGTCAAGGCATTGCACACAATAACCACACCGAGCCACCAGTATTCTGCCTTGTTTATACCTGTAAGTTCATGCCAAGTATGTCTGCACTGTGATTGGACACTCTGACCGTGGCTGACCCGTGTTGTGATTCATAGCCGTTTAAGGTACTTGGTAAACTTTGTGGTCATGGTCAGTGGCACATGCCAACTTTGTCAAGGCATTGCGCACAATAGCCGTACCAAGCCACCAGTTTTTAACCTTGTTTATACCTGCAAGGTCATGCCTAGTACATCTGCACTGTGATTGGGCACTCTGACTGTGGCTGACTTGTGTTATGATTCGTACAAGTTAAAGTCACTTGGTAAACTTTGTGGTCATGGTCAGTGGCACATGCCAACTTTGTCAAGGCATTGCGCACAATAGCCGTACCAAGCCACCAGTTTTTAACCTTGTTTATACCTGCAAGGTCATGCCTAGTACATCTGCACTGTGATTGGGCACTCTGACTGTGGCTGACTTGTGTTATGATTCGTACAAGTTAAAGTCACTTGGTAAACTTTGTGGTCATGGTCAGTGGCACATGCCAAATTTGTCAAGGCATTGCGCACAATAGCCGTTCCAAGACACCAGTTTTTAACCCTGTTTATACCTGCAAGGTCATGCATATTTAATGTGCACTGTGATTGGGTACTCTGACTGTGGCTGAATCGTGTTATGCTTCATAGAAGTTAAAGTCAATTGGTAAACTTTGTGGTCATGGTCAGTGGCACATGCCAACTTTCTCAAGGCATTGCGCACAATAGCCACACCAAGCCACCAGTATTATAACTTTTTTACACCGGCAAGATCATGCCTAGTACATCTGCACTGTGATTGCACACTCTGACTGTGGCTGACTCGTGTTATGATCAATAGAAGTAAAAGTCACTTGGATACATTTTTTGTCATGGTCAGTTACGCATGCCAGCTTTGTCAAGGCATTACGCACAATAGCCACACCGAGCCACCAGTATTCTACCTTGTTCACACTTGCAAGGTCATGCGCAGTATATCTGCACTATGATTGGACACTCTGACTGTGGCTGACTCGTGTTATGATTCATAGCCGTTAAAGGTACTTGGTAAACTTTGTGGTCATGATCAGTGGCACATGCCAACTACGTAAAGGCATTGCGCACAATAGCCGTGCCAAGCCACCAGTTTTTTAACTTGTTTCTACCTCTAAGGTCATGCATATTAGATGTGCACTGTGATTGGGCACTCTGACCGTGGCTGACTCGTGTTACGATTCGAAGAAGTTAAAGTCACTTGGTAAACTTTGTGGTCATGGTCAGTGGCACATGACAACTTTGTCAAGGCATTGCGCACAATAGCCACACCGAGCCACCAGTATTCTATCTTGTTTGCACCTGCAAGATCATGCCTAGTACATCGGCACTTTGATTGGACACTCTGACCGTGGCTGACTCGTGTTATGATCAATAGAAGTAAAAGTCACTTGGATGCATTTGTGGTCATGGTCAGTGGCACATGCCAACTTTGTCAAGGCATTGCACACAATAGCCAGACCGAGCCACCAGTATTGTACCTTGTTTATACCTGTAAGGTCATGTCCTGTATATCAGCACTGTGATTGGACACTCTGACCGTGGCTGACTCGTGTTATGATTCATAGCCGTTTAAGGTACTTGGTAAACTTTGTGGTCGTGGTCAGTGGCACATGCCAACTTTGTCAAGGCATTGCCCATAATAGCCATGACAAGCCACCGGTTTTGTAACTTGTTTATACCTGCAAGGTCATGCATATTAGATGTGTACTGTGATTGGGCACTCTGATCGTGGCTGACTCGTGATACGATTCGTAGAAGTTAAAGTCACTTGGTAAACGTTATGGTCATGGTCAGTGGCACTTGCCAACTTTGTCAAGGCATTGCGTACAATAGCCACACCAAGCCACCAGTATTCTACATTGTTTGCGCCTGCAAAATCATGCCTAGTACATCTGCACTGTGATTGGGCACTCTGACCGTGTCTGACATGTGATATGATTCATAGTCGTTTAAGGTACTTGGTAAACTTTGTGGTCATGGTCAGTGGCACATGTCAACTTTGTCAAGGCATTGCGCACAATAGCCGTGCCAAGCCACCGGTTGTTTAACTTGTTTATACTTGGAAGGTCATGCATATTAGATGTGCACTGTGATTGGGCACTCTGACCGTGACTGACTCGTATTGCGATTCGTAGAAGTTAAAGTCACTTGGTGAACTTTGTGGTCATGGTCAGTGGTACATGCCAACTTTGTCAAGGCATTGCGCACAATAGCCACACCGAGCCACCAGTATTCTACATTGTTTGCACCTGCAAGATCATGCATCATACATCTACACTGTGATTGGACACTCTGACTGTGGCTGACTCGTGTTAAGATTAATAGAAGTAAAAGTCACTTTGATACATTTGTGGTCATGGTCAGTGGCACATGCCAACTTTGTCAAGGAATTGCGCACAATAGCCACACTGAGCCACCAGTATTCTACCTTGTTTATACCTGCAAGGTCATGCACAGTATATCTGCACTGTGATTGGATACTCTGACTGTGGCTGACTCGTGTTATGATTCATAGCCATTTAATGTACTTGGTAAACTTTGTGGTCATGGTCAGTGGCACATGCCATGTTTGTCAAGGAATTGCCCACAATAGCCGTGCCAAGCCATCGGTTTATTACCTTGTTTATACCTGCAAGGTCATGCATATAAGATGTGCGCTTTGATTGGGCACTCTGACCGTGGCTGACTCGTGTTATGATTGGTATAAGTTAAAGTCACTTGGTAAACTTTGTGGTCATGATCAGTGGCACATGCCAACTTTGTCAAGGCATTGCGCACAATAGCCACATGGAGCCACCAGTATTCTACCTAGTTTGCACCTGCAAGATCATGCCTACTACATCTGCACTGTGATTGGACACTCTGACCATGGCTGACTCGTGTTATGATCAATAGAGGTAAAAGTCACTTGGATACATTTGTGGTGATGATCATTGGCACATGCCAACTTTGTCAAGGCATTGCGCACAATAGCCACCCCGAGCCACTAGTATTTGACCTTGCTAGTACCTGTAAGGTCATGCGAAGTATATATGCACTGTGATTGGACACTCTGACCGTGGCTGACTCGTGTTATGATTCATAGCCGTGAAAGGTACTTGGTAAACTTTGTGGTCATGGTCAGTGGCACATGCCAACTTTGTCAAGGCATTGCGCACAATAGCCGTGCCAAGCCACCGTTTTTTAAATTTGTTTATACGTGCAAGGTCATGCCATATTAGATGTGCACTGTGATTGGGCACTCTGACCGTGGCTGAATCGTGTAACGATTCATAGAAGTTAAAGTTACTTGGTAAAGTTTGTGGTCATGGTCAGTGGCACATGCCAACTTTGTCAAGGCATTGCGCACAAAAGCCACACCGAGCCACCAGTATTCTACCTTTTTTTCCACCTGCAAGATCATGCCTAGTACATCTGCACTGTGATTGGACACTCTGGCCGTGGCTGACTCGTGTTATGATCAATAGACGTAAACATCACTTGGATACATTTGTGGTCATCGTCAGTGGAACATGCCAACTTTGTCAAGGCATTGCGCACAATAGCCAAACCGAGCCACCAGCATTCTACCTTGTTTGCACCTACACGATCATGCCTAGTACATGTGCACTGTCATTGGACACTCTGACCGTGGCTGACTCGTGTTATTATCCGGAGAAGTTGAAGTCAATTGGATACATTTGTGGTCATGGTCAGTGGCACATGCCAACTTTGTCAAGGCATAGCGCAAGATAGCCACATTGAGCCACCAGTATTCTACCTTGTTTGAACCTGCAAGATCATGCCTAGTACATCAGCACTGTGATTGGACACTCTGACCGTGGCTGACTCGTGTTATGATCAATAGAAGTAAAAGTCACTTGGATACATTTGTGGTCATGGTCAGTGGCACGTGCCAACTTTGTCAAGGAATTGTCTCAAAAAGAGAGAGCGGACTTTTCCCCTACATATACAAAGTCGGGGAGATTTTGATTATTTCCGCCTATCCTTCTCCCCTTTCCAGGGAAGAGAAGTGCGCACAACAGCCACACCGAGCCACCAGTATTATACCTTGTTTATACCTGCAAGGTCATGCCCAGTATATCTGCACTGTGATTGGACACTCTAACCGTGGCTGACTCGTGTTATAAATCATAGCCGTTTAATGTACTTGGTAAACTTTGTGGTCATGGTCAGTGGCACATGCCTACTTTGTCAAGGCATTGTGCACAATAGTAACACCAAGCCACCAATATTCTACCTTGTTTGAACCTGTAAGATTGAGCCTAGTACATGTGCACTGTGATTGGACACTCTGACCCTGGTTGATCGTGTTATGATCAATAGAAGTAAAAGTCACTTGGATACATTTTTGGTCATGGTCAGTGGCACATGCCAACTTTGTCAAGGCATTGCGCACAATAGCCACACCGGGCCACCAGTATTTTACCTTTTCTATACATGTTAGGTCATGCCCAGTATACCTGCACAGTGATTGGGCACTCTGACCGTAGCTGACTCGTGTAATGATTCATAGCCGTTTAAGGTACTTGGTAAACTTTGTCGTCATGGTCAGTGGAACATGCCAACTTTGTCAAGGCATTGCGCACAATAGCCGTGCCAAGCCAACGGTTTTTAAAAACTTGTTTATACCTGCAAGG
The DNA here is from genome assembly GCA_023375785.1 of Penium margaritaceum. NCBI lineage: Eukaryota > Viridiplantae > Streptophyta > Zygnematophyceae > Desmidiales > Peniaceae > Penium > Penium margaritaceum. The sequence continues at coordinate 102,292 of SZWC01003430.1, forward strand.
TCATGCATATGAGATGTGCAATGTGATTGGGCACTCTGACCGTGGCTGACTCGTATTACGATTCGTAGAAGTTAAAGTCACTTGGTAAACTTTGTGGTCATGGTCAGTGGCACATGCCAACTTTGTCAAGGCATTGCGCACAATAGCCACACCGAGCCACCAGTATTCTACCTTGTTTGCACCTGCAAGATCATGCCTAGTACATATGCACTGTGATTGGACACTCTGACCGTGGCTGACGCGTGTTATGATCAATAGAAGTAAAAGTCACTTGGATACAGTTGTTGTAATGGTCAGTGGCACATGCCAACTTTTTCAAGGCATTGCCCACAATAACCACACCGAGCCACCAGTATTGTACCTTGTTTATCCCTGCAAGGTTATGCCCAGTATATCTGCACTGTGATAGGACACTCTGACCGTGGCTGACTCGTGTTATGATTCATAGCAGTTTAAGGTACTTGGTAAACATTGTGGTCATTGCAGTGGCACATACCAACTTTGTCAAGGAATTGCGCACAATAGCCGTGCCAAGCCACCGGCTTTTTACCTTGTTTATACCTGCAAGGTCGTGCATATAACATGTGCGCTGTGATTGGGCACTATGACCGTGGCTGACTTGTGTTACGATTCGTAGAAGTTGAAGTCACATGGTAAACTTTGTGGTCATGGTCAGTGGCACATGCCAACTTTGTGAAGGCATTGAGCACAAAAGCCACACCGAGCCACCAGTATTTTGCCTTTTCTGAACCTGCAAGATCATGCCTAGTACATCTGCACTATGATTGGACACTCTGACCGCGGCTGACTTGTGTTATGATCAATAGAAGTAAAAGTCACTTGGATACATTTGTGGCCACAGTCAGTGGCACATGCCAACTTTGTCAAGGCATTGCGCACAATAGCCAAACTAGACACCAGTATTCTACCTTGTTTGCACCTGCACAATCATGCGTAGTACATCCGCACTGTAATTGGACACTCTGACCGTNTCAAGGCATTGCGCAAAATAGCCACACCGAGCCATTAGTATTCTACCTTGTTTGTACCTGCAAGATCATGCCTAGTACATCTGCACTGTGATTGGACACTCTGACCGTGGCTGACTCGTGTCATGATCAATAGAAGTAAAAGTCACTTGAATAAATGTGTGGTCATGGTCAGTGGCACATGCCAACGTGTCAGGGAATTGCGCACAATAGCCACATTGAGCCACCAGTATTCTACCTTGTTTTTACGTGCAAGGTCACGCCCAATATATCTGCACTATGACTGGACACTCTGACCGTGGTTGACTCATGTTATGATTCATAGCCATTTAATGTACTTGGTAAACTTTGTCGTCATGGTCAGTGGCACATGCCAACTTTGTCAAGGCATTTTGCACAATAGCCGTGCCTGGCCACCGGTTTTTTACCTTGTTTATACCTGCAAGGTCATGCATATTAGAAGTACGCTTCGATTGGGCACTCTGACCGTGGCTGACTCTTGTTGTGATTCGTAGAAGTAAAAGTTACTTAGTAAACTTTGTGGTCATGATCAGTGGCACATGCCAACTTTGTCAAGGCATTGCGCACAATAGCCACATGGAGCCACCAGTATTCTACCTCGTTTGCACCTGCAAGATCATGCCTAGTACATCTGCACTATGATTGGACACTCTGACCGTGGCTGACTCGTGTTATGATCAATAGAAGTAAAAGTCACTTGGATACATTTGTGGTCATGGTCAGTGGCACATGCCAACTTTCTCAAGGCATTGCCCAAAATAGCCAAACCGAGCTATTAGTATTCTACCTTGTTTGTACATGCAAGATCTGGCCTAGTACATCTGCACTGTGATTGGACACTCTGACCGTGGCTGAACCGTGTCATGATCAATAGAAGTAAAAGTCACTTGGATAAATGTGTGGTCATGGTCACTGGCACATGCCAACACTATCACGGCATTGCGCACAATAGCCACACCGAGCCACCAGTATTCTACCTTGTTTATGCGTGCAAGGTCATGCGCATTCTTTCTGCACTGTGATTGGACACTCTGACCGTGCCTGACTCGTGCTATGATGCATAGCCGTTTAATGTACTTGGTAAACTTTGTGGTCATGCATATTAGATGTGCAATGTGATTGGGCACTCTGGATGTGGCTGACTCGTGTTACGATTCGTAAAAGTTAAAGTCACTTGGTAAACTTTGTGGTCATGGTCAGCGGCACATGCCAACATTGTCAAGGCATTGCGCACAACAGTCACACCGAGCCACCAGTATTCTACCATGTTTTTACTTGCAAGATCATGCATAGTACATCTGCACTGTGATTCGACACTCGGACCGTGGATGACTCGTGTTATGATCAATAGAGGTAAAAGTCACTTTGATACATTTGTGGTTATGGTCAGTGGCACATGCCCACTTTGTCAAGGCATTGCGCACAATAGCCACACCGAGCCACCAGTATTCTACCTTGTTTGCACCAGACAGATCATGCATAGTACATCTGCACTGTGATTAGACACTCTGACCGTGGCTGACTCGTGTTATGATTCGTAGAAGCTAAAGTCACTTGGTAAACTTTGTGGTCATGGTCAGCGGAACATGCAAACTTTGTCAAGGCATTGCACAATAGCCGTGCCAAGCTGACGGTTTTTTACCTTGTTTATACCTGCAAGGTCATGCATATTAGGTGTGCACTGTGATTGGGCACTCTGACCGTGGCTGACTCGTGTTACGATTCATAGAAGTTAAAGACACTTGGTACACTTTGTGGTCATGGTCAGTGGCACATGCCAACTTCGTAAAGGCATTACGCACAATAGCCACACCGAGCCACCAGTATTGTACCTTGTTTGTACCTGCAAGATCATGCCTATCACATGTGCACCGTGATTGGACACTCCGACCGTGGCTGACTCATGTTATGATCAATAGAAGTAAAAGTCACTTGGATACATTTATGGTCATGGTCAGTGGCACATGCCAATTTTGTCAAGGCATTGCGCACAATAGCCACACCGAGCCACGAGTATTCTACCTTTTTTATACCTGCAAGGGCATACCCATTATATCTGCACTGTGAATGGACACTCTGACCGTGGCTGGCTCGCGTTATGATTCATAGCCGTTTAAGGTAGTTGGTAAACTTTGTGGTCATGGTCACTGGCACATGCCAACTTTCTCAAGGCATTGCGCACAATAGCCGTGCCAAGCCACCGGGTTTTTACCTTGTTTATGCCTGCAAGGTAATGCATATTAGATGTGCACTGTGATTGGGCACTCTGACCGTGGCTGAATCGTGTTAGGATTCGTAGAAGTTAAAGTCACTTGTAAACTTTGTGGTCATGGTCAGTGGCACATGCCAACTTTGTCAAGGCATTGCGCACAATAGCCAAACCGAGCCACCCGTATTCTACCTTGTTTGAACCTGCAAGATCATGCCTATTACATCTGCATTGTGTCTGGACACTCTGACAGTGGCTGACTCGTGTTATGATCAATAGATGGAAAAGTCACTTGGATACATTTGTGGTCATGGTCAGTGGTACATGCCAACTTTGTCAAGGCATTGTGCAAAATAGCCACACCGAACCACTCGTATTCTACCTTGTTTATACATGTAAGGTCATGCCCAGTATATCTGTACTGTCATTGGACACTCTGACCGTGGCCGACTCGTGTTATGATTAATAACCCTTTAATGTACTTGGTAAACGTTGTGGTCATGGTCAGTGGCAAATGCAAACTTTGTCAAGGCATTGCGCACAATAGCCGTGCCAGGCCACCAGATTTTTACATTGTTTATTCCTGCAAGTTCATGCATATTATATGTGCGCTGTAATTGGGCACTCTGACCGTGGCTGACTCATGTTACAATTCGTACAAGTTAAAGTCACTTGGTAAACTTTGTGGCCATGGTGAGTGGCACATGCCAACTTTATCAGGGAATTGCGCACAATAGCCACACCGAGCCACCAGTATTGTACCTTGTTTGGACTTGCAAGATCATGCCTATTACATCTGCACTTTGATTTGACACTCTGACCGCGGCTGACTCGTGTTATCATCAATAGAAGTAAAAGTCATTTGAATACATTTAAGGTCATGGTCAGTGGCACATGCCAACTTTGTCAAGGCATTGCGCACAATGGCCACACCGAGCCACCAGTATTCTACCTTGTTTGCACCTGCAAGATCATGCCTAGTACAAATTCACTATGATTGGACACTCTGACCGTGGCTGACTCGTGTTATGATCAATAGAAGTAAAAGTCACTCGGGTACATTTGTGGTCATGGTCAGTGGCACATGCCAACTTTTTCAGGGCATTGCACACAATAGCCACATCGAGCCACCAGTTTTCTACCATTCTAATACCTATAAGAACATGCCCAGTATATATGCACTGTGATTGGACACTCTGACCGTGGTAGACTCGTGTTATGATTCATAGCCCTTTAAGGTTCTTGGTAAACTTTGTGGTCATGGTCAGTGGCATATGCCAACTTTGTCAAGGCATTGCGCACAATAGCGGTGCCAAGCCACCGGGTTTTTACCTTGTTTATAACTGCAAGGTCATGCATAGTACATCTGTACTGTGATTGGACACTCTGACCATGGCTGACTCGTGTTATGATCAATAGAAGTGAAAGTCACTTGGATACATTTGTGGTCATGGTCAGTGGCACATGCCAACTTTGTCAGGGCATTACACACAATAGCCACACCGAGCCACCAGTTTTCTAACTTTTTTCTTCTGTAAGGTCATGCCCAGTATATATGCACTGTGATTGGACACTCTGACCCTGGCTGACTCGTGTTATGATTCATAGTCTTTAAGGTTTTTGGTAAACTTTGTGGTCATGGTCAGTGGCAAATGCCAACTTTGTCAAGGAATTGCACACAATAGCCGTGCCAAGCCACCGGTTTTTTACCTTGTTTATACCTGCAAGGTCATGCATATTAGATGTGCGCTTTGATTCGGCACACTGACCGTGGCTGACTCGTGTTATGGTTCGTAGAAGTTAAAGTCACTTGGTACACTTTGTGGTCATGGTCAGTGGCACATGCCAACTTTGTCAAGGCATTGCGCACAATAGCCACACCGATTCACTAGTATTCTACATTGTTTGCACCTGCAAGATCATGCCTAGTACATTTGCACTGTGATTGGACACTCTGACTGTCGCTGACTCGTGATATGATCAATAGAAGTAAAAGTCAATTGGATACATTTGTGGTCATGGTCAGTGGCACATGCCAACTTTGTCAAGGAATTGCGCACAATAGCCACACCGCGCCACCAGTATTCTACCTTGTTTACACCTGCAAGGTCATGCCCAGTATATATGCACGGTGATTGGACACTCTGACCATGGCTGACTCGTGTTATGATTCATAGCCGTTTAATGTACTTGGTGAACTTTGTGGTCATGGTCAGTGTCACATGCCAACTTTGTCAATGCATTGCGCACCATAGCCATGCCAAGCCACCAGTTTTTTACCTTGTTTATAATTGCAAGGTCATGCAGATTAGATGTGCACTTTGATTGGACACTCAGACCGTGGCTGACTCGTGTTACGATTCGTAGAAGTGAAATTCACTTGGTAAACTTTGTGGTCATGGTCAGTGGCACATGCCAACTTTGTCAAGGCATTGCGCAGAATAGCCACACGGAGCCAGCAGTAACCTACCTTTCTTAACCTGCAAGATCATGCCCAGTACATCTGTAATGTAAATGGACACTCTGACCGCGGCTGACTCGTGTTATGATCAGTAGAAGTAAAATTCACTTGGATACATTTGTGGTCACGGTCAGTGGCACATGCCAACTTTGTCAAGGCATTGCACAGAATAGCCAAACTAAGCCACCAGTATTCTACCTTGTTTTCACCTGCACGATCATGCCTAGCACATCTGCGTTGTGATTGGACACTCTGACTGTGGCTGACTCGTGTTATGATCAATAGAAGTAAAAGTCACTTGGATCCATTTGTGGTCATGGTCAGTGGCACATGCCAACTTTGTCAAGGCATTGCGCAAAACAGCCACACCGAGCCACTAGTATTCTACCCTGTTTGTACCTGCAAGATCATGCATAGTACATCTGCACAGTAATTGGATACTCTGACCGTGGCTGACTCGTGTCATGATCAATAGAACTAAAAGTCACTTGGATAAATTTGTGGTCATGGTTAGTGGCACATGCCAACGTTGTCAAGGAATTGCGCACAATAGCCACACCGAGCCACGAGTATTCTACCTTGTTTATACCTGCAAGGTCATGCACAGTACATCTGCACTGTGATTGGACACTCTGACCGTGGCTGACTCGTGTTATGATTCATAGCCGTTTAATGTACTTGGTAAACTTTGTGGTCATGGTCAGTGGCACATGCCAACTTTGTCAAGGCATTGTGCACAATGGCCGTGCCAAGCCACCGGGTTATGACCTTGTTTATACCTGCAAGGTCATGCATATTAGAAGGGCGCTTTGATTGGGCACTCTGACCGTGGCTGACTCTTGTTATGCTTCGTAGAAGTTGATGTTACTTGGTAAACTTGGTGGTCATGATCAGTGGCACATGCCAACTTTGTCAAGGCATTGCGCACAATAGCCACATGGAGCCACCAGTATTCTACCTAGCTCATGCCTAGTACATCTACGCTGTTATTGGGCACTCTGACCGTGGCTGACTCGTGTTACGATTCGTAGAAGTTAAAGTCACTTGGTAAACTTTGTGGCTGTGGTCAGTGGCACATGCTAACTTCTTCAAGGCATTGCGCACAATAGCCACGTCGAGCCACCAGTATTCTACCTTGTTTGCACCCGCAAGGTCATGCCTAGTACATCTGCACTGTGATTGGACACTCAGACCGTGGCTGACTTGTGTTATGATCAATAGAATTAAAAGTCACTTGGATACATTTGTGGTCATGGTCAGTGGCACGTGCCAAC
>SZWC01003430.1:127570-139131 GCA_023375785.1 Penium margaritaceum
GATCATGCCTAGTACATCTGCACTGTGATTGGACACTCTGACCGTGGCTGACTCGTGTTATGATCAATAGAAGTAAAAGTCACTTGGATACATTTGTGGTCATTGTCAGTGGCACATGCCAACTTTCTCAAGGCATTGCACACAGTAGCCACACCAAACCACCAGTGTTTTACTTTGTGTATACCTGCAAGGTCATGCCCAGTATATCTGCACTGTGATTGGACACTCTGACCGTGGCTGACCCGTGTTATGATTCATAGCCGTTAAAGGTACTTGGTAAACTTTGTGGTGATAGTCTGTGGCACATGCCAATTTTGTCAAGGCATTGCGCACAATAGCCGTGCCAAGCCACCGGTTTTATACCTTGTTTTTACCTGCAAGGTCAAGCATATTAGAAGTACGCTATGATTGGGCACTCTGACCGTGGCTGACTCGTGTAATGATCCGTAGTCGTTAAAGTCACTTGGTAAACATTGTGGTCATTGTCAGTGGCACATGCCAACTTTCTCAAGGCATTGCACACAGTAGCCACACCAAACCACCAGTGTTTTACTTTGTGTATACCTGCAAGGTCATGCCCAGTATATCTGCACTGTGATTGGACACTCTGACCGTGGCTGACTCGTGTAATGATCCGTAGTCGTTAAAGTCACTTGGTAAACATTGTGGTCATTGTCAGTGGCACATGCCAACTTTCTCAAGGCATTGCACACAGTAGCCACACCAAACCACCAGTGTTTTACTTTGTGTATACCTGCAAGGTCATGCCCAGTATATCTGCACTGTGATTGGACACTCTGACCGTGGCTGACTCGTGTAATGATCCGTAGTCGTTAAAGTCACTTGGTAAACATTGTGGTCATTGTCAGTGGCACATGCCAACTTTCTCAAGGCATTGCACACAGTAGCCACACCAAACCACCAGTGTTTTACTTTGTGTATACCTGCAAGGTCATGCCCAGTATATCTGCACTGTGATTGGACACTCTGACCGTGGCTGACTCGTGTAATGATCCGTAGTCGTTAAAGTCACTTGGTAAACATTGTGGTCATTGTCAGTGGCACATGCCAACTTTCTCAAGGCATTGCACACAGTAGCCACACCAAACCACCAGTGTTTTACTTTGTGTATACCTGCAAGGTCATGCCCAGTATATCTGCACTGTGATTGGACACTCTGACCGTGGCTGACTCGTGTAATGATCCGTAGTCGTTAAAGTCACTTGGTAAACATTGTGGTCATTGTCAGTGGCACATGCCAACTTTCTCAAGGCATTGCACACAGTAGCCACACCAAACCACCAGTGTTTTACTTTGTGTATACCTGCAAGGTCATGCCCAGTATATCTGCACTGTGATTGGACACTCTGACCGTGGCTGACTCGTGTAATGATCCGTAGTCGTTAAAGTCACTTGGTAAACATTGTGGTCATTGTCAGTGGCACATGCCAACTTTCTCAAGGCATTGCACACAGTAGCCACACCAAACCACCAGTGTTTTACTTTGTGTATACCTGCAAGGTCATGCCCAGTATATCTGCACTGTGATTGGACACTCTGACCGTGGCTGACTCGTGTAATGATCCGTAGTCGTTAAAGTCACTTGGTAAACATTGTGGTCATTGTCAGTGGCACATGCCAACTTTCTCAAGGCATTGCACACAGTAGCCACACCAAACCACCAGTGTTTTACTTTGTGTATACCTGCAAGGTCATGCCCAGTATATCTGCACTGTGATTGGACACTCTGACCGTGGCTGACTCGTGTAATGATCCGTAGTCGTTAAAGTCACTTGGTAAACATTGTGGTCATTGTCAGTGGCACATGCCAACTTTCTCAAGGCATTGCACACAGTAGCCACACCAAACCACCAGTGTTTTACTTTGTGTATACCTGCAAGGTCATGCCCAGTATATCTGCACTGTGATTGGACACTCTGACCGTGGCTGACTCGTGTTATGATCAACAGAAGTAAAAGTCACTTGGATACATTTGTGGTCATGGTCAGTGGCACGTGCCAACTTTGTCAAGGCATTGCACAAAATAGAGACACCGAGCCACTAGTAGTCTACCTTGTTTGTACCTGCAAGATCATGCCCAGTATACCTGCACTGTGATTGGACACTCTGACCGTGGCTGACTCGTGTTATGATTTATAGCTGTTTAATGTACTTGGACATCTTTGTGGTCATGGTCAGTGGCACAAGGCATTGCGCACAATAGCCGTGCCAAGCCACCGGTTTTATACCTTGTTTTTACCTGCAAGGTCAAGCATATTAGAAGTACGCTATGATTGGGCACTCTGACCGTGGCTGACTCGTGTAATGATCCGTAGTCGTTAAAGTCACTTGGTAAACATTGTGGTCATGGTCAGTGGCACATGCAAACATTGTCAATGCATTACGCACACTAGCCACACCGAGCCACCAGTATTCCACCTTCTTTGCACCTGTAAGATCATGCATAGTACATCTGCATTGTTATTGGACACTCTGACCGTGGCTAACTCGTGTTATAATCAATAGAAGTAAAAGTCACTTGGATACATTTGTGGTCATGGTCAGTGGCACATGCCAACTTTGTCAAGGCATTGCACACAATAGCCACGCCGAGCCACCAGTATTCTACCTTGTTTGTATCTGCACTGAAATTGGACAATATGACCGTGGCTGACTCGTGTTATGATTCATCGCCGTTTAATGTACTTGGTAAACTTTGTGGTCATGGCAGCGGCACATGCCAACTTTGTCAAGGCATTGCGCACAATAGTCGTGCCAAGCCACCAGGTTTTTACCTTGTTTATACATGCAAGGTCATGCATACTATATGTACGCTGTGATAGGGCACTCTGATGGTGGCTGACTCGTGTTACGATTCGTAGAGGTTAATGTCACTTGGTCAACTCTGTAGTCATGGTCAGTGGCACATGCCAACTTTGTCAAGGCATTGCGCACAATAGTCGTGCCAAGCCACCAGGTTTTTACCTTGTTTATACATGCAAGGTCATGCATACTATATGTACGCTGTGATAGGGCACTCTGATGGTGGCTGACTCGTGTTACGATTCGTAGAGGTTAATGTCACTTGGTCAACTCTGTAGTCATGGTCAGTGGCACATGCCAACTTTGTCAAGGCATTGCGCACAATAGTCGTGCCAAGCCACCAGGTTTTTACCTTGTTTATACATGCAAGGTCATGCATACTATATGTACGCTGTGATAGGGCACTCTGATGGTGGCTGACTCGTGTTACGATTCGTAGAGGTTAATGTCACTTGGTCAACTCTGTAGTCATGGTCAGTGGCACATGCCAACTTTGTCAAGGCATTGCGCACAATAGTCGTGCCAAGCCACCAGGTTTTTACCTTGTTTATACATGCAAGGTCATGCATACTATATGTACGCTGTGATAGGGCACTCTGATGGTGGCTGACTCGTGTTACGATTCGTAGAGGTTAATGTCACTTGGTCAACTCTGTAGTCATGGTCAGTGGCACATGCCAACTTTGTCAAGGCATTGCGCACAATAGTCGTGCCAAGCCACCAGGTTTTTACCTTGTTTATACATGCAAGGTCATGCATACTATATGTACGCTGTGATAGGGCACTCTGATGGTGGCTGACTCGTGTTACGATTCGTAGAGGTTAATGTCACTTGGTCAACTCTGTAGTCATGGTCAGTGGCACATGCCAACTTTGTCAAGGCATTGCGCACAATAGTCGTGCCAAGCCACCAGGTTTTTACCTTGTTTATACATGCAAGGTCATGCATACTATATGTACGCTGTGATAGGGCACTCTGATGGTGGCTGACTCGTGTTACGATTCGTAGAGGTTAATGTCACTTGGTCAACTCTGTAGTCATGGTCAGTGGCACATGCCAACTTTGTCAAGGCATTGCGCACAATAGTCGTGCCAAGCCACCAGGTTTTTACCTTGTTTATACATGCAAGGTCATGCATACTATATGTACGCTGTGATAGGGCACTCTGATGGTGGCTGACTCGTGTTACGATTCGTAGAGGTTAATGTCACTTGGTCAACTCTGTAGTCATGGTCAGTGGCACATGCCAACTTTGTCAAGGCATTGCGCACAATAGTCGTGCCAAGCCACCAGGTTTTTACCTTGTTTATACATGCAAGGTCATGCATACTATATGTACGCTGTGATAGGGCACTCTGATGGTGGCTGACTCGTGTTACGATTCGTAGAGGTTAATGTCACTTGGTCAACTCTGTAGTCATGGTCAGTGGCACATGCCAACTTTGTCAAGGCATTGCGCACAATAGTCGTGCCAAGCCACCAGGTTTTTACCTTGTTTATACATGCAAGGTCATGCATACTATATGTACGCTGTGATAGGGCACTCTGATGGTGGCTGACTCGTGTTACGATTCGTAGAGGTTAATGTCACTTGGTCAACTCTGTAGTCATGGTCAGTGGCACATGCCAACTTTGTCAAGGCATTGCGCACAATAGTCGTGCCAAGCCACCAGGTTTTTACCTTGTTTATACATGCAAGGTCATGCATACTATATGTACGCTGTGATAGGGCACTCTGATGGTGGCTGACTCGTGTTACGATTCGTAGAGGTTAATGTCACTTGGTCAACTCTGTAGTCATGGTCAGTGGCACATGCCAACTTTGTCAAGGCATTGCACACAATAGCCACGCCGAGCCACCAGTATTCTACCTTGTTTGTATCTGCACTGAAATTGGACAATATGACCGTGGCTGACTCGTGTTATGATTCATAGCCGTTTAATGTACTTGGTAAACTTTGTGGTCATGGCAGTGGCACATGCCAACTTTGTTAAGGCATTGCGCACAATAGCCGTGCCAAGCCACCGGATTTTTACCTTGTTTATACCTTCAAGGTCATGCATAGTAGATGTACGCTGTGATTGGGCACTCTGATCGTGGCTGACTCGTGTTACAATTCGTAGAGGTTAAAGTCACTTGGTAAGCTTTTGTAGTCATGGTCAGTGGAACATGCCAACTTTGTCAAGGCATTGCTCACAATAGCCACACCAAGCCACGAGTATTCTACCTTTTTTTAACCTGCAAGATCATGCCTAGTACATCTGCACTGTGATTGGACACTCTGACCGTGGCTGACTGGTGTTATGATGAATAGAAGTAAAAGTCACTTGGTAAACTTTGTGGTCATGGTCAGTGGCACATGCCAACTTTGTCAATGCATTGCGGACAATAGCGACACCAAGCCACCAGTATTCTACCTTATTTGCACCTGCAAGATCATGCCTAGTATATCTGCACTGTGATTGGACACTCTGACCGTGGCTGACTCGTGTTATGATTCATAGCCGTTAAAGGTACTTGGTACACTTTGTGGTCATGGTCTGTGCCACATGCCAATTATGTCAAGGCATTGCGCACAATAGCCGTGCCAAGCCACCGGTTTTTTTAACTTGTTTAGACCTGCAAGGTCATGCATATTAGATGTGCACTGTGAATGGGCACTCTGACCGTGGCTGATTTTTGTTACGATTCGTGAAGTTAAAGTCACTTGGAAAACTTTGTGGTCGTGGTCAGTTGCACTACCAACTTTGTCAAGGCATTGCGCACAATAGCCACACCGAGCCACCAGTATTCTACCTTGTTTGCACCTGTATGATCATGCCTAGTACATATGCACTGTGATAGGACACTCTGACCGTGGCTGACTCGTGCTATGATCAATAGAATTGAAAGTCACTTGGATACATTTGTGGTCAGGGTCAGTGGCACATGCCAACTTTGTCAAGGCATTGCACACAATAGCCACACCAAGCCACCAGTATTCTACCTTGTTTGTACCTGTAAGGTCATGCCCAGTATATCTGCATTGAAATTGGACACTCTGACCGTGGCTGACTCGTGTTATGATTCATAGCTGTGTAATGTACTTGGTAAACTTTGTGGTCATGGCAGCGGCACATGCCAACTTTGTCAAGGCATTGCGCACAATAGTCGTGCCAAGCCACCAGGTTTTTACCTTGTTTATACATGCAAGGTCATGCATACTATATGTACGCTGTGATAGGGCACTCTGATGGTGGCTGACTCGTGTTACGATTCGTAGAGGTTAATGTCACTTGGTCAACTTTGTAGTCATGGTCAGTGGCACATGCTAACTTTGTCAAGGCATTGCGCACAATAGTCGTGCCAAGCCACCAGGTTTTTACCTTGTTTATACATGCAAGGTCATGCATACTATATGTACGCTGTGATAGGGCACTCTGATGGTGGCTGACTCGTGTTACGATTCATAGAAGTTAGAGTCACTTGGTAAACTTTGTGGTCATGGTCAGTGGCACATGCCAACTTTGTCAAGGCATTGCGCACAATAGCGACACCAAGCCACCAGTATTCTACCTTGTTTGCACCTGCAAGATCATGCCTAGTATATCTCCACTGTGATTGGAAACTCTGACCGTGGCTGACTCGTGTTATGATTCATAGCCGTTAAAGGTACTTGGTACACTTTGTGGTCATGGTCTGTGGCACATGCCAATTATGTCAAGGCATTGCGCACAATAGCCGTGCCAAGCCACCGGTTTTTTTAACTTGTTTAGACCTGCAAGGTCATGCATATTAGATGTGCACTGTGATTGGGCACTCTGACCGTGGCTGATTTTTGTTACGATTCGTGAAGTTAAAGTCACTTGGAAAACTTTGTGGTCGTGGTCAGTTGCACTACCAACTTTGTCAAGGCATTGCGCACAATAGCCACACCGAGCCACCAGTATTCTACCTTTTTTGAACCTGCAAGATCATGCCTAGTACATATGCACTGTGATTGGACACTCTGACCGCGACTGACTCGTGTTATGATCAATAGGAGTTAAAGTCACTTTGATACATTTGTGGTCATGGTCAGTGGCACATGCCAACTTTGTCAAGGCATTGCGCACAATAGTCGTGCCAAGCCACCAGGTTTTTACCTTGTTTATACATGCAAGGTCATGCATACTATATGTACGCTGTGATAGGGCACTCTGATGGTGGCTGACTCATGTTACGATTCGTAGAGGTTAAAGTCACTTGGTCAACTTTGTAGTCATGGTCAGTGGCACATGCCAACTTTGTCAAGGTATTGCGCACAATAGCAACACCGAGCCACCAGTATTCTACCTTTTTTGAACCTGCAAGATCATGCCTAGTACATATGCACTGTGATTGGACACTCTGACCGCGACTGACTCGTGTTATGATCAATAGGAGTTAAAGTAACTTTGATACATTTGTGGTCATGGTCAGTGGCACATGCCAACTTTGTCAAGGCATTGCGCACAATAGCCACACGGACCCACCTATGTACCTTGTTTATACGTGTAAGTGTCAGAAATGAAGCCTTGACAAGAGAAAGAAAACCTCGCTCTCAATAACGGTTCAAGTCCACCGACTGAGCCACCTTGACTAACGGCTCTCTGGTCAGGCGACAGTTCGGACCCGTTAGCCAAGTTATCCCCTAATAAAGTGACACCTGTCACCCACGTCCGGCTAGTGGAAAGAAGCCGTTGCCTTGCTCATTTGTCCTGTTCTGACCTTTTTTACCGAGGATATTCATTCCTTCGAGTTAACCAGAACAGTTCTGCACATCCTGTTCCCCTTTGGATCCGCGGCTTCGCCGCCGTGTCTTCGTCCTGCTCGTCCCTCGCATTTCCTGTCCTCGCCACCTCTCAACACTTCGCTTCGTCACTCTCGCTCCTTCGCTCAGCTCCCACACTCCCCCAACCATCACTCTCTCCACAAGAACTCTCTCTTTCACATCAAGCTGTCTACCTCGGCTACCTCGCTTCTCAGGCTCTACCTGCTCTTGCGACTAACTCCTCGGACCACTCTCGCTTGTGTCACTCTGCTGACGTGCACGTGCCTGCCCATTGCTTCTGCTTGCTTCTGCTACCGCCACTCTTGTGTCTGCATTTTCTTGACATGGTATCAGAGCTTCAGGCAACATCACCTAGAGATCCGTGACCACGTCATTGCTCTGTCGTTGCCCCCGCTTCATCGCCTCCTCTCTGTCGCCGCTGCCGTCACTCCGCGCCTCGCCGCTTCATTCACAGCTGACATCAGCAGTTCTGCTTGACGAGCTCTCTACGCTGAAGAAACGCCTCGTTGTCCTAAGAAGGCCCTGCAACCACTTCCGCGCCCGTGGCTAACAATCGGTGACGTGTCGCCTACATCAGCTGTAAGTGACTCTCAAGCCGCCGCCTGCCGTCAACTACCGAGAAGCTTCCTGCCGCCTCCCATCCGCTGCCACCTCATCACATCTGCCTCCACTGACATCTCCTCCCATTCATCCTGCCTCATCATCCTCATCTGCTCCTCCATCGTCGCTATCCCCAGTCCGCCCGCGTCCATCATCTCGAGTCGCCTTCTCGCATCGCCTCCTCGCCTCGTAAGCAGCTGCAACCAAAGCTGCCAGTGCCAGGATATCGGACACCACCAGTCTTCCTGCTCCCATTTCGGAGCCAACTGGGGAACAAGCCGTCACTCTTCTGGCATCAGCAGTCGAGTGTCCCTGCCNAGCTCTCTACGCTGAAGAAACGCCTCGTCGTCCTAAGAAGGCCCTGCAACCACTTCCGCGCCCGTGGCTAACAATCGGTGACGTGTCGCCTACATCAGCTGTAAGTGACTCTCAAGCCGCCGCCTGCCGTCAACTACCGAGAAGCTTCCTGCCGCCTCCCATCCGCTGCCACCTCATCACATCTGCCTCCACTGACATCTCCTCCCATTCATCCTGCCTCATCATCCTCATCTGCTCCTCCATCGTCGCTATCCCCAGTCCGCCCGCGTCCATCATCTCGAGTCGCCTTCTCGCATCGCCTCCTCGCCTCGTAAGCAGCTGCAACCAAAGCTGCCAGTGCCAGGATATCGGACACCACCAGTCTTCCTGCTCCCATTTCAGAGCCAACTGGGGAACAAGCCGTCACTCTTCTGGCATCAGCAGTCGGGTGTCCCTGCCCGCTGCCTGGCCTCCTCTGCCGCAGCCGACTTCTTCCAGCCAACAGGACATCGGACACCACCAGTCTTCCTGCTCCAACTTTCGAGCCAACTGGGGAACAAGTTGTCACTCTCCTGAACGCGAGAAGAAGAGGTTGTGTTGCTTCCACCTACCGCGCCGCGTCTCATCCCCTTGCTCTCCGCTCACATCGCTTCCTGCCTCCTGCCTCCTCCATCATCATCAGCTTCCTGCCTTCATCCTCATCTGCCTTCATCATTCCTCCTCCTCCCTACTCGAGTCTCCTCCTCTTCTTTAGCCGCTTGCCTCTTCCTTGTCTTCATCTCTTTGTCTTCAGCATCATCCACACCGCCTCCGCATTGCCTCCTCTTCATCATCAGCATCCTCCGCGCCGCTCTCCATCCATCATCCGCATCAGCATCATCTACTCGCGCACGTGGTTTCGTCCCTGCGTCCACTCATCAATCAATCGCTTCCTCTGCCTCCGCATCGCCTCCTCCCCACCAGCATCCTCGGCATCGCCTTCCGACCATCATTCTCATCAGCATCATCTCCTCGTGCACGTGGTTTTGCCCCTGCGCCCACTCCATCATCAATCGTTTTTCCGCCATCATCCGCTTCAGTTCCGCTCGACACAAGGATCCGCCCGATCACGTCGCCTTTTCCGCAACGACCTGCGCCCACACCGTAAACTTCCTTCAGCGTACGTGGTTTGGCCCCTGCGCCCACTCATCAATCAATCGCTTCCTCTGCTTCACATTGCTTCCAGCGCGGCACAAGGATCCGCCCGGTCGCATCGCCCTTTCTGAGACGACCTGCGCCCACGCCGTAACTTCGTAGAGCACGTGGTTTCGCCCCTGCGCCCACTCATCCATCAATCGCATCCTCCGCTTCTGCAAATCATTCTCAGCTCGGCACAAGGATCCGCTCGGTCGCATCGTTTGAATCGTGACGACCCGCGCCCACGCTGAAACTTCCATCAGTGCACGCGGCTCGCCCCTGCACCCACTCTGCCACCCATTGTTCCTCCGCCATCTTCCGCCTTTATCACTCGTTCGACACAAGCATCCGCCCGGTCGCATCGCCTTTCCGCGACGACCTGCGCCCGCGCCGTACCCTCAATCACGTACGAGGACTCACCCCTGTGCCCACTCCATCATCAATCATTCCTCGCCATCCGCATCATTCCCAGCTCGGCACACGGATCTGCCCGGTCGCATCGCCTCTTCCGCGACGACCTGCGTCCAAGCTGATACTTCCTTCAGCACACGCATACAACAAGTCCGCTCCGTCGCATCGCCATCGGCCCTCCTGTAAAGACTGACTGGCCTCATCTTCTTGCCCCTCTCCTTTCAATCAACTGTCAACAGTCCTCCTTCTCCATGGAAGAGGAACGACACACCATTCTCATGTACAATGAAGTCGCCTCCCTCACTGACAACATTTCCCCACTCTGCTTCGCAACCGATGGGAGTCACAACTTTGACCGATGGCACCGCCAACTGCGGCGTGAAATCGCCACACTGGACATATATGGATACAACCTCCTTGATGTGCTACAAAATGTTGGAAGCAGAGAAGCCCGCATAACTGCACGTGGAAGAAGAGAGTACGGGACTGCCCAAAATCAACTGCGAGGACTTCTCTACGTGAGCACATACGACGAATTCCACCCTATCATTATAGCTCATCGTCATCAGGCTGTCTTCCGGACCAAACAAGCTCTCAGGGACTACTGCTCAAGCAGAGGAGCTGAACCCCCTGACCCTCATCCAGCAGCCCTTGACCCTCCCCCATACAGTGAACTCCTGGAGGAACGACGATTCCAGCTGCAACCATTCATCAAAGATCAGAGGAGAATGGAAGAAGAAGCAGAACTTCGAGCCATCGAAGAACGGCCTCATACTTCCCAATCTCCCACATCCTCTAATGGGGTGGAATACTGGGAGCGCTACTACCCGTGATCTTCTCTGCTCGCTTATCTCTTGTCAAGCTTCAAGGGGGGTGTCAGAAATGAAGCCTTGACAAGAGAAAGAAAACCTCGCTCTCAATAATGGTTCAAGTCCACCGACTGAGCCACCTTGACTAACGGCTCTCTGGTCAGGCGACCGTTGGGACCCGTCAGCCAAGTTATCCCCTAATAAAGTGACACCTGTCACCCACGTCCGGCTAGTGGAAAGAAGCCGTTGCCTTGCTCATTTGTCCTGTTCTGACCTTTTATATCGAGGATGTTCATTCCCTCGAGTTAACCAGAACAGTTCTGCACATCCTGTTCCCCTTTGGTTCCGCGGCTTCGCCGCCGTGTCTTCGCCCTGCTCGTCCCTCGCATTTCCTGTCCTCGCCACCTCTCAACGCTTCGCTTCGTCACTCTCGCTCCTTCGCTCAGCTCCCACACTCCCCCAACCATCACTCTCTCCGCAAGCACTCTCTCTTTCACATCAAGCTGTCTACCTCGGCTACCTCGCTTCTCAGACTCTACCTGCTCTCGCGACTAGCTCCTCGGACCGCTCTCGCTTGTGTCACTCTGCTGACGTGCACGTGCCTGCCCATTGCTTCTGCTTGCTTCTGCTACCGCCACTCTCGTGTCTGTA
>SZWC01003430.1:163081-177698 GCA_023375785.1 Penium margaritaceum
TGTCAAGGCATTGCGCACAATAGCCATGACAAGCCACCGGTTTTGTAACTTGTTTATACCTGCAAGGTCATGCATATTAGATGTGTACTGTGATTGGGCACTCTGATCGTGGCTGACTCGTGTTTCGATTCGTAGAAGTTAAAGTCACTTGGTAAACTTTATGGTCATGGTCAGTGGCACATGCCAACTTTGTCAAGGCATTGCGCACAATAGCCACACCAAACCACCAGTATTCTACCTCAGTGTTGACCCGGGGTTCCGAGGTGACCCTGTCACTGTGGCCGGTCTACATCAAGGGGGCCTTGATGTGGACCGCGTTCGCGTTCGCCAAAAAACGCGAGGTGGGGTCCTCGGACGCGTGAGCTGGCCCCAGCCCACCGACCAGCCCTGCCACGCGGAAGCCCACCGAGGGGCCCCCCCCCCCCCCTTGCCCAGCCACCACCCCTCGCTCGCACGTCCTCCTCCACAAATTCCGTTTTCATTCAAATTTCAAACCCATGTCATGTTAGGGTTTGATATTCTCTTTTAGAATTGTTGAACCAGGGTTTGACATTCCAATGATTTCTGAAATTATCTTAATGGACATATATTTCTGAAATTCTCTTGAATTGAGGTGTCAAGTGAAAATGAAAATTATTGTGGGGTATGATAGGGGTATCCGACAGGTGGCAGATATTTGGTCCACCGGTCACTGGTTGTTTCACTGCCATATCAACGATTACTCCTGCTGCACAGTTTGAGTCCACGTACGTGGATGATTGTTGATTTCTTTCTGAATATGTTTACTTTCAGTTCTGTCCGCAAATCGTACTTCAGTCCATTTTTTGAACTATCATTTTGTGCGCTCCTGGTGGCAAAATCAGCGCAAACGCGAGGTTCACGATGAAACTCGCAGCTCGAAAGTTTTGCAATGCCCCTTTTTGTTTTTGACGCATTCGATTGCCGTCGATCAATCAGTTGATGCAATCAATCCCCGTCGGTTGCTCGGACGCCGTCTATCTCTCTACCGACGGCGAGCAAGAACCGACGATCGATTGATGTGGATCGATTGGCCGACAGCTGAGGAACGATCGACGAGGGCTAATTGTCGATGGGACCACTGCCGGTGGTCGCCGGAAGTGGATCCATCGACGGTGGCTCCTCGTCGGATCGATCCACTGCCGGTGTTCGCTGGCCGTGGATCCATCGACGGTGGCTCCTCGTTGGATCGATCCACTGCCGGTGGTCGCCGGCCGTGGATCCATCGACGGTGGCTCCTCGTCGGATCGATCCACTGCCGGTGGCCATGTTGACTTTTGGAAGTCGAAGTCGATGGCCAAGTCGGAAGTCGAAAGTCGGAAGTCGTCTCCTGATGAGCCAAGTCGGAAGTCGGTTTTCCTCCAGCTGGTTAGGAGGCTCATTATGTTGTGCCACATACTGCGTCTCAAGTACACTGTAGTAAAGAACATTAGTTACGTGTCTTTCACCGCTTAGGTGATTGCATATACAACATGTATATGATGTCATAGGAAGCCATTTGTAAACAAAATGTTGCTGGATGAGGTGTTTATGCACATCCCAAGTTTGAACATTCATAACTTTCTCCAAACTTAACGGAATTTAGCGATTCAAATTGCGTTGGAACCACCAAGTCATGATCTATGTTCCACTGCCAATATCTAAGTCGACTTTAAGTCGACTTTGACCGACTCTCCGACTTAGACTTTTACCCCAAAAGTCGGAAGTCGAAGTCAAGATGGGCCGGTGGTCGCCGGCCGTGGATCCACAGCCGGTGGTCGCCGGCTGAGGGCTGACCAGCCCGTCCACCATTGATCCGCTTGGATCGATGGTGAACGGAGCATGGATCCAAAGGCCGACGAGGCCTGGCGGGGAGCAGGAGGCAGGGGCAGGGCCTCGCAACCACCCACCGGTCCGGTCCTATGCCTCGAGCGAGGCCGATGAGGCCTGGCAGGAGGCAGGGGCAGGGGCAGGGGCCCTTGCAACCACCCACCGCTCGGGTGGTTGACGCTGGATCCGCGTCGTAACAACACTATGAAGTAATACTAGTCGTTCCGCGTCACTCATACGCGAATAGAGCATTGCGATTGTAGGAACGAGGTGCATCCATGGCACCTCGGCGCCAGACTGCACCATCTGTGATGGAATCGTCATCCCTTCCATCTTCAACCTCTGTTGCCTCTGCGTACCGTCTGAACCATGTGGACTTCAACCCCCCTCCTGCCGGGCGTCTCCATGGAGATCATCTAACGCTGGCCCTCTCGCGTCACTGTCGGCCAGTGCCTACAGCCTCAAGGAAACCTGGGTTCTTTTGTGGCTCATGCGGCGTTACGTCAAGCGACACTTGCGACCGCATCCGCGGGCATTTCGGTATCCCAAACGGCAACATGGCCACGTGCCCGTTCCCACCGCCTCATGCCAAAGACGTTCTTGGCCTTGAGAGGGCCCCTCGTCCAGCAGCCGACTGGAAACCTGCTTGCCCCCATCCGTACAACGGCCTCGGGGACTCATGGGGTACAAGCAGCAAGCCTGCAGACCATGGCATACATCAGTGATCCCACCAGTTCAGGATAGGATTCTGGGGAAGGTGATGAGACTGTGTATGCTGGTGAGGTAAGTTTGTGATCCACCGTCATGGGGGTTGGAGCTCCGTTGCTGTTCTCAAGTCCGAAGTGCTTCAGGAGTGAGGCAATGTAGGGTTCTTGGGACAGAGTGATGAGTCACTTCTCCCGGTCCCTCTTGATGTCAATTCCCAGATAATGGGTCAGTTCCCCAAGGTCTTTCATGGTGAAACGTCCCAGGAGTGCTTGCTTCAGATCCTCGAGAGCACAAGGATTGTTGGAGGCGAGAGCAAGATCGTCCTCATAGACCATAATATAGGTCTGCTCATCTGGTCAAGAACGGAGGAACAGACTGGGATCGGCAGTGGAAACCGTGAATCCCAGGTAAATGAGAGTTGCTTGGAGTTTGGCATGCCATTCTCGAGGGGATTGTTTGAGCCCATAGACTGGGCGATGTAGCTTCCAGAGAGTGTTGGGCTGGTCTGGTGTGTAGCCTTCGGATACGCCAGGTAGAAAGTTTCGTTCAGATCTCCTTGGAGAAAGTCCGTGGACACGTCCATGGCATGTAGTTCCATCTCTTTAGTGGCCGTAATATGTAGTAGGTCTCGTAGGGTGGTCAGCTTGGCAGTGGGTGAGAAGGTGTCAAAGACGTCCACGCCATATCGCTGTGAGAACCCCTTTGCCACATAACGAGCTTTGAATTCTGGTGGCTTCCCTATATGAGTCTTAACACGGAAGACCCATTTCCCTGTGACCACATTGGTGTGAGCTGGTCGAGGTACGTCAGTGTAGGTGGAGGTAGCCTTAAAGGAGGCCAGTTTGTTGGAAATGGCGGCTCGCCATTGGTCTGCTTGGGGCCCATTTACAGCCTCCGCATATCTTCTGGGGGTGGCAATGGGAGCTGTGGTAATGGTGGTGCTGAGTAGAGGAAGGCGAGGATAGCATCGTCGTCGAGGATTCATGGGAGGAGTTGGTCGTCGAAGAGAGATGAGACCGTCTCCAGTTGCAATCCAGGAGGGCAGGAAGGAGGTTCGAAGAAGCTCCACCTGGCGATCCTCCTGGATGTCAAGGTCTCCGTCTGTGTCAGTTAGGGTGATAAGCGAGGCTGCTGCTCTGTTTCTGGTAGACTATGGGAGCACCAGTTCTACTACTGGTGTCATTCTCGGGACTGGTACCCCAGATGCTGTAGTTGTTGTAGGTTCTTCTGTGTCTGCTACTGTTTTTGTTAGTGCTGGTGCTGCTGCGGCTGGAGGAGGGACTAGTGTTGCTGAGGGAAGCGTTCTTCCGAGTGTTGGCAGATGTTCTGAGATGGATTGAAAATCAGCGTTAAGAGTGAGAGGAGTGAGTGGTGGTAGTGCCATTGTTCGTGGTTGTGTGGGAGTGTGTGTAGGAGAGAAGATTGGTGGAGTGGATACTGTTGGAGGAGTTGCTGGTGTGGCAGGNAACAAAGGAGTAATTTCATCAAAATGGACATCTATGCTACAGGTTTCCTGTTTGAGGTCCGGCTCGTAAAATAAGTAGCTAGGGGAGTTGAGGGCGAATCCAACGAACATGCAGCGCGAGGCTCGTGGCCCAAATTTGGAGAGACGCGCGTGAGCTCAGTCAAATTGAAAGAGTAGGACGTAGGCTGTGGAACCCCAGACACAAAGCTTGGAGACATCTGGCGTATATCCCAGCCAGAGTTCTGCTGGGGTGATGTCGGGAAGATGCTTGGCTCGATAAAAGTTGTGTACCCTGGTGGCATAGCGGAATGCATAGGTCCTGAAGGTTTCCGGCGCTCCGGCATGCACAAGTAGAGTGCGCGTGAGAGCGGCCAGGACACCATTCTGTCTTTCTACCACTCCGTTCGGCTTGGGTGCTTCTGGGACACTCATCTCATGCCCAATGCCGCGTTCTGCCAGGAATACACGGAGCTCATGAGATAGGAATTCACTACCTCTGTCTGTCCGGATTTTACCAATGGACCGGTTGAGGCGACTCATCTAATACTTTGACCACTTGACGAAGGCGGGCTTGGCATCGGCTTTAGACTTGAGAGGGATTGTGGCGCCGAAGCGAGAATGGTCGTCCACAGTGGTGAGGAAGTACTCATAGCCTTGAAGGGAGGTGGGACGAATTGGTCCCACAAGATCCATGTGGAGGATGTCAAGAGGTCTTGCTGTTCGAGCGGCTCGAGGAGGGTGAGGGGATGCTTTTAATTTCCCAAGACTGCAAGCAGTGCAGGATGGTCATGCAAGGCGAGTTAGTGGGGATAGCAATGGCAGGCCTTTTACCATATTTTTGGCCTGAACATGGAGAAGCGCATTGAAATTTTGATGACCAAGGCGATGATGATGCAGGAGTAGAGGATGTGAGAGGCTGCGGCAGTCACAGGTGGAGGGTTGAGTGTCGGCTTCAACAGCAAAGATTGCTGTTGTGCGAGGAATCTGCAGGCGATAGAGGTTGTTGCGAACTGTGAAGGTTGCATGCGGTTTGTTATCAGCTATCTTCAGTTGGGCTTCCGAACCATAGGCGGGGAAGAAGATGTTTACACCTTCCTTTTGGAGTTGATGAACAGAAAGGAGATTGTGTCGTAGGTCAGGGGTATGGTAACCCCGGATCTGTCCACTTGGTGCTGCCGGAGACGTGAGAGTAGCGGAGTAGCGGCAGAGATATGTCATTCCTTTGGTGGCACCGGTGATGGTTACTGGTGTTGCCAATGGTGTGGTGACGTCGGCATCTTTGAGAGCATGAATAACACACCCTGAGTCGAGAACTTGTTCAATGTAGAGGGAGGCAGATGTTGTAAGAAGAGTCAGCGGAGGAGGCTCTCCATCTTGAACGGAAACTTGTGCGACATCGAGAATGGAGGGCTCAGGTGCGGTGTCACCGTCCGTATTGTCATCGGCTGGCGCGGCGCAAGGTGGAAGGAGGCGAACAAGCACAGTTGCGACTGTGAAGAAGATCACTGGAATCATGGTGGCCTGTCAACCAGGGCTGGAAACTGTCAGAATAATGTAGTCACGAGAGTGACAGCAGCAGAAGCAAGCTGAAGCAACAGACAGGCATGCGGGCGTCACCAGAGTGACGTAGGCGAGAGCGATGCGAGCAGTTAGTCGTGAGAGCAGGTGGAGACTGCGAAGCGAGGTAGCCGGGGTAGACAAGTTGATGTGAGAGAGGGTGCTTGCTAGGCGAGTGATGATTGGCGGAGTGTGAGGGCTGAGCAAAGGAGCGAGAGTGACTGAGCGAAGCGTTGAGAGGTGGCGAAGACAAGAAGCGTGAGAGATGAGCAGAGCAAGGACACGGCGGCGAAGCCGCGGAACCAAAGGAGAACAGGATGGGCAGAACTATTCTGTTTAAGTTTTGGAGGGAATGAACATCCTCCATATATACAGGCGAACAGGACATACGAGCAACGGCTTCTTCGCTAGCCGGACGCGAGTGACTTATTGTCACGTTGGTCGGTAACAGTTCGCATGGGACTGTTGGACCGTTTATTTATTCTCTCTTGCGAGAGGTGACCTGGACTTCTGCTTGTGTTATCTGAAGCCTCTTTCCGCAACAAGAATCGGAGTCAGAGAACATACATTTCTGACACCCTCCCTGAATCTGACTCGATTCTTGTAAGGTTGGCTTCCTCCTCGGGTCCATCAAAGTACTTGATGAATATGGTTCCCGGGAGGTTTCCTTGTAGCAGTCACGGGCCAGTGGAATTCGAGCAGGTGCTACTACTCAGCAGTGTTGTAGTCTTGGTGGTTCGTGGGCTGGCGGAGGCATGGGGCAACGGCATGCATGAAGTAGGTCTCTCCACATTTTGCTGAGGGTGCATTTGTGTTTGTGAATGAGGGGATGGAAGATGGGAGCAGTGATGCTGAGCAGGGCTCCTCGAATTTCTTCTTCCACAAAGGGTACCAGAGTGCAGCGGAAATTTGCAGGAAAACGTCCGCCTCCTTTGTAGAGAAGGTAGTGTTGGATGGTGCAGGAGATTGGGACGCCTTTGATGTAGCAGAGGTGGAAGAGGTTGCAGAAGTCTTGCGACCACTAGAGAATGTTTGTCGCTCCACTTGCACTGAGTACCAGATCCTCACATTGTGTGAGGAAGTGCCATGGGAAAGAGGAGAAGTTGACTGGTCCATAAACACTGGTGGTAGTGTTGACAAGTAGTCGGTCTATTGGAAGAGGAGGTCTCTTGGCGATGAAGGTCATTTCGAAATGACGAGAAGCCGAGAGGTGGTGAGATGAGAGGAGTTGTTGATGGAACTGAAGAGGCAGGTGAAGAGCGTTTCGATGAAGGCAGAGAAGACTTGAGAGGTTGGAGCGAAGAGACTGAGAAGGGCTGAGTGCGGTGAAGGAGGATGTGAATGAGTTACTGGGCAGGGCAGATAAAGACGGGTAGAAGATCTGATGAGGACTTGATGGGTGCAGGGATGGAACCTCGTGCACTGTGGAAATTTTCGGCGTAGACGCAGGTCGTTGCAGGGGAGGTGATACGACCGGGCGGATCCTTGTGCTGAGCGGAGCGGAAGCTGATGATGAAGGAGGAATGCTCGATGATGGAATGGGCGCAGGGGCGAATCGGGTGCGTAGAAGTAAGTTACGGCGTGGGCGCAGGTCGTCGCAGAGAAGGTGATGCGACCGGGAGGATCCTTGTACCGAGCTGAAGTGGAAGCTGAAGCGGAGGAAATGATTGATGGATGAGTGGGCGCAGGGGCGAAACCTCGTGCGCTGAGGAAGTTTCAGCGTGGGCGCAGGTCGTCACGGAAAAGGCGAAGCGACCGGGCGGATCCTTGTGCCAAGCTGGAAGCAATGCGAAGCGGAGAAGCAATTGATTGATGAGTGGGCGCAAGGCCAGAACCACGTGCGCTGAAGGAAGTTTCCGGCGTGGGCACAGGTCGTCGCGGAAAAGGCGATACGACCGGGCGGATCTTTGTGCCGAGCGGAGCTGAAGCAGATGATGGCGAAAAACGATTGATGATGGAGTGGGCACAGGGGCAAAACCACGTGCGTGAGGAGATGATGCTGATGCGGATGATGAACGGAAGGCGGTGCGGAGAATGTTGATGATGGAGGGGGAGGCGATGCGGAGGCGGACCGGATGATGCTGATGACAAAGGGATGAAGATTAGGCAGAGGCGAGCGGCCTATGAAGCTGAGGAACCTCGAATGAGGAGGAAGAGGAATGAAGGAGGCAGATGAAGACGGCGAGGGACGGAGAGCGACGTGGGCGAATAGGGAGAGGATGAAACGCGGTGCGGCAGATGGAGGTGAAACAACCACTTCCTCTTGCGTTCAGGAGAGTGACGGCTTGTTCCCCAGTTGGCTCGGAAGTGGGAGCAGGAAGACTGGTGGTGTCCGATATCCTGTTGGCTGGAGGAAGTTGGCAGTGGCAGAG
Source organism: Penium margaritaceum (assembly GCA_023375785.1). Taxonomy (NCBI): domain Eukaryota; kingdom Viridiplantae; phylum Streptophyta; class Zygnematophyceae; order Desmidiales; family Peniaceae; genus Penium; species Penium margaritaceum. Next base: position 171,011 of record SZWC01003430.1, read on the forward strand.
GAAGTCAGGCAGCGGGCAGGGACTTAGACTGCTGATGCCAGGAGAGTGATGGCTTGTTCCCCAGTTGGCTCGGAAATGAGAGCAGAAAGACTGGTGGTGTCCGATATCCTGGCAGCGACAGCTTTGACTGCAGCTGCTGAAGAGGCGAGGAGGTGATGCGAGAAGGTGGCTCGAGATGATGGATGCTGGCAAGATGGGGATGAAAGCGAGGAAGGGGCAGATGAGGCTGATGAGGCGAGGAGAAAGCGAGGAAGATGCTGGCGGAGGCAGATGTGATGAGGAGCAGCGGACGACAGAGAGTAGGAAGCTTCTCGGTAGTTGACAGCAGGTGGCGGCTCGGGAGTCACTTCCAACTGATATAGGCGACACGTCACCGGTTGTTGGCCACGGGCGCGGAAATGGGCTCAGGGCCTTCTTAGGACAACGAGGCGTTTCTTCAGCGTAGAGAACTCATCGGGCTGTTGGTATCAGCTGCGGATGAAGGGAGGAGGCGCGAGACGGCGGTAGCAGTGGCAGGAGAATGTGAGCAGAAGTGATGGAGCGAGGACGGCGGCAGGGCGATGACACGGTCACGGATCTCCAGGTGATGTTGCCCGAAGCTCTGATACCATGTCAGAAGAATGTAGTCACGAGAGTGACGACGGCATAAGTAAGCAGAAGCAACAGACAGGCATTCGGGCGTTAGCAGAGTGACGTAGGCGAGAGCGATGCAAGCAGTTAGTCGCGAGAGCAGGTGGAGACTGAGAAGCGAGGTAGCCGAGGTAGACAAGTTGATGTGAGAGAGGGTGCTTGCCATGCGAGTGATGATTGGCGGAGTGTGAGGGCTGAGTGAAGGAGCGAGAGTGACTGAGCGAAGCGTTAAGAGGTGGAGAAGACAGGAAGTGTGAGAGATGAGCAGAGCGAGGACACGGCGGCGAAGCCACGGAACCAAAGGGGAACAAGATGGGCAGAACTGTTCTGGTTCAGTTTTGGAGGGAATGAACATCCTCCATATATACAGGCGAACAGGACATGCGAGCAACGGCTTCTTCGCTAGCCGGACGCGAGCAACTTATTGTCACTTTGGTCGGTAACGGTTTGCATGGGACCGCTGGACCGTTTATTTATTCTCTCTTGCGAGAGGTGACCTGGACTTCTGCTTGTATTATCCGGAGCCTCTTTCCGCAACAAGAATCGGAGTCAGAGAACATACATTTCTGACAGAAACCTAGTGCTCTGATACCATGTCAGAATTTTGAGGAGGGAAGAGTGCGAGACGGGATGGCTCGTGGCGCTAATTGGCAAAAGTTATGAGTTGAGCAGGTTGGCACTAACAAGTTCTGGAGGTGAGCGATGCGAGACAAGCAGCCGGCCGAGGATGGAAGCGATGACAGTTGCGAGAGTGATGAAGAGAAATGATTGATTGATGGAATAGTGGAAGCAAGAGTACATTGATCTAAGATACCTTAAAGTAGTGTTGCTTGGACTTCGCTAGGACCCCTGAGGGTGGAAGCGCTAGTTCGTGTTCTTTGAGAGACGTGTTGCGATGGTTTTGCCAGAGCGTAGCTTGTCGGGTTTCTCTAGGACTTTGGGACATGATAGTGTCGGTGCACGGATCTCGGTTGTGCGTGTCTGTTGAGATTCGTGCAGTTCTTTTATTGTGGGTGCTCGGATGTGCTCCTGTCTTCACGCTGGTTTCTCTTCTTTATTTCCGCCACGAGGAGAGAGCGGGTGGGGGAGAGGACTGAAGACTGGAAACACGTTTTAAGTCCCGCTCCAGAGAGGAGGAGAGGAGGGTGGAGGGGAAGCAAGAGAAGTCGACAACTGATCCACCGGAGGCAACGCAGTCGTTGGAGATGTGGTCGTTGCAGCCACAGGCGGCGCGGGTCGAGGGTGCGGCGGACCTGCGATGATCCCCACTTGAGTGGATGTCAAGGGAGGAAGGGCGGACACCGAGGGTGGGACGGCAGTCAATGGTGGACGGTCAGCTGAGGAATGCTCCTCACGGTTGTAGGGCAATTTTTCACCATTGGTGCTTGAATTAGATGCCGAGGAGGAAGGGCCGAGCCGCTGACGGTGAAGCCAGCGCATGAGCACCCTCAGTGCCATCGCGTTAGGAGGGTCGACAGTTTGTACCGGCAAGATAACTGTGAGGCCTGCATGATCCTGCCGATCTCCCTCCACATGGCGGTATGAAGTCCGCAGCATGATCCCACGGTGAGGAAAAGGATGCAGGTTTGCAGGAAGAGGACCTTGCTGGCGATACTGCACCACCCAGTCAAGAAAGCAGCGGAAAGCTCGCGCTCCGCGGTGAAGAGAGAGGTCGAGGAGGTAAAGAAAGCGGAGGAAGTCGTGATGGTGCAGATGAAAACTCCATGCCAGGAATGGAAGGAGGTTGGGCTGGATTCGTTCTGGGTGGGTGGGGATCATGGTCCAGTGTAGGAAGCAGCAGAAGGCTGCCGGTCCGGTAGCAGTGCAAAACGTCCAGCGGATAGAGGTGCCGTAATTCTTCGAGGTACTCATCCCACTCGTCCTCCGGCCTGTGCACGGCACTGGTGATGAACACGCGGGCCATATCACGGATCAATTGCTGTCGTAGGTACTACACGCGCTCATTGATGAGTTGTTTGGCCTGATCAACCAGCGTGTAGATGGTACGGTATTGCTAGAAGACATCCTCACGGAGGGCCAGGGCCCTCGCCCTTTGGTGCGACATATCCTGCAGTCTCGCATGATCGGCTGCCCACTCCTCCTCGCACTCAGTTTGTAGCTGCTGCAGATCTAGTAACTCCGCCTCGAGCTGCTGCAGCCCTACAGTCAAACGAGCCATCTCTGCACGTGTTGCTCGGAGGGTTCGGCCCAGCTCTGCTCTTTGGTTAATAAGACACTGCCCTTCCGCTGCGGGTGGCTCGTCACCTCTGTCCGCAACCTCGTTCCAGTCATCTTGCAGGCGCCGCACCTCTTGGAGTCTCGCTTGGATTGTCGCTGCTCGAGTTTCTTGGACCTGAATGCGCTACTGTCTGTCAGCGCGGGCGGACTTGCACGCAGCGAGGCCGTTCNCTGGCGTGTGGCTGGTGGTGTCGGTCTGTCGTTGTTCTCCAGTAGTGGTTGCGCGATAAGTGTGTTCCAGAGTGTCCAGAACTGTGGTTGTCTCTGTTGTTGACTGGCGGCTGCGTAAACAGTGTGAACTTTGTGAACGCGAATTTGAGGACCGCCGTCTCGATCCGCGAGAGGGCGCCCGAGCGATCCGGGACGGCCGGGCGGGATGGGCATGTTGCCGTGGTTGTCGAGGGGCGAGGGGCATGTCAGGTTCCAGGTCACGTTGATGTGTTGGACGCTCACCTTGAATCACCCGTGATCGCGTGGAGACGCGTTCTCCTAAGAAGACGATGTCTTCTGAAGCTCCTGTCGTCGTTTTCCTGCGTCGTGTGATGTGGGCATGCACCTCCGTCGGATACGGTGCATGATCCTCCGGAGAGTCGCTACTGTCCGTGGACGATGCTGGTGCATTAGCAACAATTCTCATAAAGCGTGCTCCGGTGGATCGATCGCCCGCATGCGCTGAGCGGCTGGTGGGAGAGGCCTGCCCCGTCAGCAATCAAGCGTCTTGCTGATGTGGCATTTCCGTTGCTTCAAATTGGAGCGGGACGTATGATGGCGCCCCGTCATCGTCCTGCAACGTCATGCATTTTCCCTCGAGCAAAATTATCACGTCGCATACTGTCAACCAGTCGTTCGCGAGGAGGACATCGTATGTGGACGTTTCACACACTTGGACCGGCAAGCTTCGGTGAATATTTCCGACCTAAAGGGGAAGTAAATCAATATGGTCCTCGGATTGGGTGATCTCCCTTCCCGCGGTGCCGAAACAGAGGTCGACGGCTCGGATGAGGTTTGACCAATTAAGCCGCCGAATGACGCGCATGGCGACTGTGGTATGCGTCGCCCCCGTATCCACAATGGCGACAAATTTCACCCCGGCGATCCAGACAGTGCATGAGATCACTGTACACATGTACTCTGGCAATGGTTGGCAGCACAGGGCCATGGGTCGCCATGTAAGGACCCCCGTATCAATAATGTCGTGAATGGCCCGCCGAGTTTCATCGACATGATCCCTCATCCTACGGTGACCCGGCAATTTGAGCCTATAGTTCACTCTCCACCCGGATGGTGCCAGCGCGGCGTTAATCTCCACGAAGAAAGTCTCAAGTTTTATAATCTACCCCAGCAGATGAGTAAGGACTTCCATCCAAGGCAGCACGAGGTGGGTTCGGTCGAAAAGTTACCAGATGGTGTCCGCCACTGATGAACGGACCGCACTTGGTGGCGTCGGCGTCACAACTGGCAGAGTGTGTGCCGTGGGTGCTGGGGCAGGGTCATGTTGCATACGGTGAAGCCAATCCCCGTATTCTTTGTGCGTCCATCCTGGCACATTCTTGAAGAGGTCGATTCTTCATAGCACATTGATGTGGCCTACGTTCACGTCGTATTGAGGGAAGCCCTCAAGAGGGTATGCCCAGCGGTACTCCTCAGCGGTGAGGTCGCACGCCTGGCCTTGCATCAGAACAGTTCCACCAGGAGGGGGCTCGTGCGGAGGTAGTCCACCTCCATATGATGGTTATTTGTGGGAGCTGCGGTCCTTCCACCCTTCACGTGGTAATCGGCTAAGAGCATCTGCATTGCGCTTCGCAAATTCTGGTTCATATTTGATCGTGAGGTTGTGTCCTTGTAGAAGTAGGGCCCATTTGCCAAGAATTCGCTTGTGGTTTTGCGTCGTAAGCAGCCATTGGAGGGCTTGATGATCTATGAGGATGGTGAAGGGTTTCCCATTCTTGACGTAACATCTGTATAACTGGATAGCCCATAAGACCGCCAGAAATTCTCCTTTCACAGGAGGATACTTAGCTTTCGCGTCGTTGAGCGCGCACCTGTCGTAGCAGACCACCCTCATCATGCCGTCGTCTCCGCGTTGAGATAGGATAGCCCCAATACCTTCCTGTGAGAAGTCTGTTGTGATGACGAACGGCAGATTGAAATTCGAGAATTCCAGCACCGGCGCCGTGATAAGGCGGTGCTTAATCTCGACCCATGCGAGCTGGCAGGCCTCCGTCCACTCAAAGGGTTCATCTTGGTCAGTGAGGTGCTGCAAAGGACGAACAATCGTGGCATGATCACGGACGAACTTGCGGTAGAAGCTGACGAGCCCCAGGAAGATCTTGACCTCGGATGATGTAATGGGGCGCTTCCACTCACGGACGGCTGCAATCTTGGCTGGGTCTGTAGATATTCCTTGTGCACTGATGAGAAATCCCAGGAACTCCATGCTAACCGCCTCAATGACACACTTGGCGGCTTTCAAATGAAGGTTTGCGGAGTGTAGGACCGAAAACACGGCATCAAGCAAAGCCATCAGCTCTTGGAAGCTAAACGCAGCGACCATGAAGTCATCCACGTAACAACATGCGTTGGGAACATTACGTAGTACTTGGTCCATTATGCGTTCAAACGTAGCACTGGCATTGCGCAATCTGAAGGGCATACGGGTGAAGGCATATAGCCCGTCCAGGGTGATGAATGCTGTCTTCAGCATAGAGTTTCGATCCATATGAATAGTGTGAAAGGCAGATTTGACGTCAAGCTTGGCAAACCAACTCTTTCTGCACTGTCGTTCTTGGATGTCGACGATGAGTGGCATGGGGTAAGCTTCTTGAATGGTGACCTTGTTAAGGTCACGTAAGTCAACACAGAACCGTTTTGTGCCGTCCGATTTCCCCATAATCACTAGAATGGAGTGCCATGGGCTTTTCACTTCGACAATCACGCCCTGTTCCTTGAGCTCACGCAGGACCTCATTGATGATGTCCTTCTGGTCCTAGAGCAGGCGTCGAGCCTTCTGCTTATGTGCAGTTGCGTCTCCTGTGTTAATGACATGGACCGTGTCGACTGCTCCGATCTTCTTTGACTTGTTTTCACATATTTCTTCATGGTAGATGAGAAGCTCCTTGACTTCCTACCTCTGCTCCTCTGTTAGGTGCTCATGGGGTATGTGGTCCCATCGTTGGGAATGTAGGACTGTGGGTGGTGGCAGTTCTTCATCCCCCACCAGACCGGCTCTGAGATCAGGGTCTGGATCCCAATAATCATATACCTGCAAGTTGAAATTGCGGGAGCCACATGGGGAGATAGTGAGGGCCTTTGGTTGACGTGGAGATGGCTCATCATCGAGGCGCAGCGAGCCGACGTCACTCATGGGTTCTTCATCTGAGTCTTCTGAACTGACATCTTCACAGATGGTAGTGTCGTTGTCACACACCAGCATTTTCCCTTTGCGCTTCGCCTCCTTGACAAGATCGTTTGGGATTGTTGGCTGCGCGGTCACCGGTACGAGTGGGCGGCTCGACACCTGAAGAGGCCCTGGATGAGGTGAGGTGATCGAGGCCCGGCTGAGGTCAGCACGGTGGCGTTCTGTCGTGGGAAGGAACAGCCATGTGGGGGATTCTGCTGACGGTTTGGGTATCGGTCCCATGGGGAGCTTCGGTCGATCATCCGTCGGAGTAGCTTGTGCTCGTTCAGGGCATGGCTGCTGGGGTGTGGGTGTGCAATCCATCATCTCTTCTTCCTCGGCTTGTGGCGCAATCACAGGAGGGGCATCATGCTTGGGGAATGCCATGATAGAATTCCTGGCTGCGTGGTCTTCAGCACGGGC
>SZWC01003430.1:185104-197957 GCA_023375785.1 Penium margaritaceum
ATTGTGCGCAATGCCTTGACAAAGTTGGCATGTGCCACTGACCATGACCACAAATATATCAAAGTGACTTTTAATTCATTTGATCATAAAACGAGTCAGCCACGGTCAGAGTGTCCATTCACAGTGCAGATGTACTAGGCATGATCTTGCTGGTGCAAACAAGGTAGTTTACGGGTGGCGCTGTGAGGCTATTGTGCGCAATGCCTTATCAAAGTTGGCATGTGCCACTGACCATGACCACAACGTTTACCAAGTGACTTTAACTTCTACGAATCATAACACGAGTCAGCCATGGTCAGAGTGTCCAATCACAGTGCAGATGTACTAGGCATGATCCTGCAGGTGTAAACAAGGTACAATATTGGTGGCTCGGTGTGGCTATTGTGCGCAATGCCTTGATAAAGTTGGCACGTGCAACTGACCATAACCACAAAGTTTACCCAGTACCTTAAACGTCTCCAAATCCAAACACGAGTAAGCCACGGTCAGAGTGCCCAATCACAGCGCACATCTAATATGCATGACCTTGCAGGTATAAACAAGGTAAAAAATGGGTGGCTTGGCACGTTTATTGTGCGCAATGTATTGACAAAGTTGGCATGTGCCACTGACCATGACTACAAAGTTTACCTAGTACCCTGAACGACTATGAATCATAACACGAGTCATCCACGGTCAGAATATCCAATCAATATGCAGATATACTGGGCATGACCTTGCAGGTATAAACAAGGTAGAATACGGGTGGCTCGGCGTAGCTATTGTGCGCAATGCCTTTACAAAGTTGGCATGTGCCACTGACCATGACCACAAATCTGTCCGAGAGACTTTTACTTCTATTGATCATAACACGAGTCAGCCACGGACAGACTGTCCAATCGGAGTGCAGATGTACTAGGCATGATCTTGCAGGTACAAACAAGGTAGAATACTGGTGGCTCGATGTGGCTATTATGCGCAATGCCCTGACTAAGTTGGCATGTGCCACTGACCATGACCGAAACGTTTACCAAGTACCTGAAACAGCTATGAATCATAACACGAGTCAGCCATGGTCAGAGTGTCCAATCACAGTGTATATATACTAAACATGGCCTTACAGGTATAAAAAAGGTAGAATACTGGTGGCTCGGTGTGGCTATTGTACGCAATGCCTTGACAAAGTTGGCATGTGCCTCTGACCATGACCACAAAGATTACCAAGTGACTTTAACTTCTATTGATCATAACACGAGTCAGCCATGGTCAGAGTGTCCAATCACAGTGTATATATACTAAACATGGCCTTACAGGTATAAAAAAGGTAGAATACTGGTGGCTCGGTGTGGCTATTGTACGCAATGCCTTGACAAAGTTGGCATGTGCCTCTGACCATGACCACAAAGATTACCAAGTGACTTTAACTTCTATTGATCATAACACGAGTCAGCCATGGTCAGAGTGTCCAATCACAGTGTATATATACTAAACATGGCCTTACAGGTATAAAAAAGGTAGAATACTGGTGGCTCGGTGTGGCTATTGTACGCAATGCCTTGACAAAGTTGGCATGTGCCTCTGACCATGACCACAAAGATTACCAAGTGACTTTAACTTCTATTGATCATAACACGAGTCAGCCATGGTCAGAGTGTCCAATCACAGTGTATATATACTAAACATGGCCTTACAGGTATAAAAAAGGTAGAATACTGGTGGCTCGGTGTGGCTATTGTACGCAATGCCTTGACAAAGTTGGCATGTGCCTCTGACCATGACCACAAAGATTACCAAGTGACTTTAACTTCTATTGATCATAACACGAGTCAGCCATGGTCAGAGTGTCCAATCACAGTGTATATATACTAAACATGGCCTTACAGGTATAAAAAAGGTAGAATACTGGTGGCTCGGTGTGGCTATTGTACGCAATGCCTTGACAAAGTTGGCATGTGCCTCTGACCATGACCACAAAGATTACCAAGTGACTTTAACTTCTATTGATCATAACACGAGTCAGCCATGGTCAGAGTGTCCAATCACAGTGTATATATACTAAACATGGCCTTACAGGTATAAAAAAGGTAGAATACTGGTGGCTCGGTGTGGCTATTGTACGCAATGCCTTGACAAAGTTGGCATGTGCCTCTGACCATGACCACAAAGATTACCAAGTGACTTTAACTTCTATTGATCATAACACGAGTCAGCCATGGTCAGAGTGTCCAATCACAGTGTATATATACTAAACATGGCCTTACAGGTATAAAAAAGGTAGAATACTGGTGGCTCGGTGTGGCTATTGTACGCAATGCCTTGACAAAGTTGGCATGTGCCTCTGACCATGACCACAAAGATTACCAAGTGACTTTAACTTCTATTGATCATAACACGAGTCAGCCATGGTCAGAGTGTCCAATCACAGTGTATATATACTAAACATGGCCTTACAGGTATAAAAAAGGTAGAATACTGGTGGCTCGGTGTGGCTATTGTACGCAATGCCTTGACAAAGTTGGCATGTGCCTCTGACCATGACCACAAAGATTACCAAGTGACTTTAACTTCTATTGATCATAACACGAGTCAGCCACGGTCAGAGTGTCCAGTCACAGTGAAGATATAATGGGCATGACCTTGCAGGTATAAACAAGGTAGAATACTGGTGACTTGGTGTGCCTATTGTGCACAATGCCTTGACAACATTGGCATGTGCCAGTGACCATGACCACAAATATATCCAAGTGACTTTTACTTCTAGTGATCATAACATGAGTCAGCCACGGTCAGAGTTTCCAATCACAGTGCAGATGTACTAGGCATGATCTTGCAGGTACAAACAAGGTAGAATACTGGTGTCTCGGTGTGGCTATTGTGCGCAATGCCTTGACAATGTTGGCACGTGCCGCTGACCATGACCACAAATGAATCCAAGTGACTTTTACTTCTATTGATCATACCACAAGTCAGACATGGTCAGAGTGTCCAATCACAGTGTAGATATACTAGGCATGATCTTGCAGGTCCAAAAATGGTACATTGGTGTCTCTGTGTGGCTATTGTGCATAATGCCTTGACAAAGTTGACATGTGCCACTGACCATGACCAGAACGTTCACCAAGTGACATTAACTTCTACAAATCATAACTTGAGTCAGCCACAATCAGAGTGTCCAATCACAGTGCAGATATACTGGGCATGACCTTGCAGGTACAAAAAATGTAGAATTCTGGTGGCTCGTTGTGGCTATGGTGCGCAATACCCTGACAAAGTTGGCATGTGCCACTTGTCAACCGGCTTGAGGCGAACGGACTAGAAAACAGGGCCGACACAATAGCACCTGCCGTCCGCTCCTAGCATTTCAGCTAGGAGAAGATATCACCCTCAGGATCACGGTTCCACACTGAGCAGTTTCTAGGCAATCACTTGCTAGCAACTGTGTCCACTTAACACTTGGTCACTTTCGCGCGAGGTGCTAGTCAAAGACTAACTCCTGGGGCTTAGACCAACCAGTGTCTTCTTTATACTGTTCCTTAGTTGGACAACTCTGTGAGGAGCATCTAAGGCCAGATTGTGTAATTAGAATGAGGAATGAGCCTGGTACATATAGTCCTAGGCCTGGCTTCTAAGGTGTGTGGGTAGTGACACTTTTGGGGTGGTCACTCCACACCACCTCACCAGTCCGCCAATTGGCGCATCCACTGACCGCCAAGTGGCGCACTCTCCTCATGCATGGAGAAATGTCTAAGAAACTTCCCCTGTGCTAGAAGGTCAAAAAACCTCCTGCGCACATCAAGGCTCGATCGCAGGACCTGTTGTCCCTAAGTCCAACATGCTATCCGTTGCGCTACACTTCTGGTGTCTCGCTTGGACTTGCACCACGAACAAGGTTTGGGGGACTTACTCNAATTAGAATGAGGAATGAGCCTGGTACATATAGTCCTAGGCCTGGCTTCTAAGGTGTGTGGGTAGTGACACTTTTGGGGTGGTCACTCCACACCACCTCACCAGTCCGCCAATTGGCGCATCCACTGACCGCCAAGTGGCGCACTCTCCTCATGCATGGAGAAATGTCTAAGAAACTTCCCCTGTGCTAGAAGGTCAAAAAACCTCCTGCGCACATCAAGGCTCGATCGCAGGACCTGTTGTCCCTAAGTCCAACATGCTATCCGTTGCGCTACACTTCTGGTGTCTCGCTTGGACTTGCACCACGAACAAGGTTTGGGGGACTTACTCTAGAGAGCAGTGCATGCCCAACCTGTCCGTCAACCCATAGCAGTGGCCATGGGGCATAGAAGAACAACACCACTGACCATGACCACAAATGTATCCAAGTGACTTTTGCTTCTATTGAGCATAACACGAGTAAGCCACGGTTAGAGTGTCCAATCACAGTGCAAATGTACTAGACATGATCTTGCAGGTGCAAACAAGGTAGAATACTGGTGGCTTGGGGTGGCTATTGTACGCAATGCCTTGACAAAGTTGGCATGTGCCACATGCCAACTTTGTCAAGGCATTGCGCACTATAGCCATACCGAGCCACCAGCATTCTACCTTATTTGTACCTGTAAGGTCATGCCCAGCATATCTGCACTGTGATTGGACACTCTGACTGTGGCTGACTCGTGTTATGATTCATAGCCGTTTTAAGTCACTTGGTAAACTTTGTGGTCATGGTCAGTGGCACATGCAAACATTGTCAAGGCATTGCGCACAATAACCACACCGATCTACAAGTATTCTACCTTGTTTGTACCTGCAAGATCATGCCTAGTACTTCTGCACTATGATTGGACAATCTCACCATGGCCAACTCATGTTTTGATTCATATCCGTTTAAGGTACTTGGCAGACGTTGTGGTCATGGTCAGTGGCACATGCCAACTTTGTCAAGGCATTGCGCACAATAGCTGTGCCAAGCCACAGGGTTTTTACCCTGATTATACCTGTAAGATCATGCATATTAGATGTGCGCTGTGATTGGACACTCTGACAGTGGCTGACTCATGTTATGATTCATAGCCGTTTAAGGTACTTGGTAAACGTTGTGGTCATGGTCAGTGGCACATGCCAACTTTGTCAAGGCATTGCGCACAATAGCCGTGCCAAGCCACCAGTATTCTACCTTGTTCATACCTGCAAGGTCATGCCTAGTACATCTGAACTGTGATTGAACACTCCGGCCATGGCTGACTCGTGTTATGGTTCATGGAAGTAAAAGTCACATGGATACATTTCTGGTCATGGTCAGTGGAACATGCCAACTTTGTCAAGGTATTGTGCACAATAGCCACAACGAGCCACCAGTATTCTACCTTATTCATACCTGTAAGGTCATGTCCATTACATCTGCACTGTGATTGGACACTCTGACCGTGGCTGACTCGTGTTATGATTAATAGCCGTTTAAGGTACTTGGTTAACTTTGTGGTCATGGTCAGTGGCACATGCCAACTTTGTTAAGATATTGCGCACAATAGCCGTGCCAAGCCACCGGTTTTTTACCTTGTTCATACTTGCAAGGTCATGCATATTAGATGTACGCTGTGATTGAGCACTCGGACCGTGGCTGACTCGTGTTACGATTCGTAGAAGTTAAAGTCACTTGGTTAACTTTGTGGTCATGGTCAGTGGCACATGCAAACTCCGTCAAGGCATTGCGCACAATAGCCACACCGAGCCACCAGTATTCTACCTTGTTTATACCTGCAAGATCATGCCTAGTACATCTGCACTGTGATTGGACACTCTGACCGTGGCTGACTCGTGTTATGATCAATAGAAGTAAAAGTCACTTGAATACATTTGTGGTCATGGTCAGTGGCACATGCCAACTTTGTCAAAGCATTGCACACAGTAGCCACATCGAGCTACCAGTATTCTACCTTGTTTATACCTGTAAGGTCATGTCCAGTTTATCTGCACTGTGATTGAACACTCTGACCGTGGCTAACTTGTGTTATGATTCATAGCCGTTTAAGGTACTTGGTAAACTTTGTGGTCATGGTCTGTGGCACATGCCAACTTTGTCGGGGCATTGCGCACAGCAGCCGTGCCAGGCCACCAGTGTTTACATCGTTTCTACCTGCAAGGTCATGCCCAGTACATCTGAACTGTGATTGGGCACTCTGACCGTGGCTGACTCGTGTTACGATTCGTAGTAGTTAAAGTCACTTGGTAAACTTTGTGGTCATGGTCAATGGCACATGCCAAATTTGTCAAGGCATCACGCACAACATCCACACTGATCTACCGGTATTCTACCTTGTTTATACCTGCAAGGTCATGCACAGTATATCTGCACTGTGATTGGACACTCTGACCATGGCTGACTCGTGTTATGATTCATAGCCGTTTAAGGTACTTGGTAAACTTTGTGTTCATGGTCAGTGGCACATGCCAACTTTGTCGAGGCATAGCACACAATAGCCACACCGAGCCACCAGTATTCTACCTTCTTTCTACCTGCTAGATCATGATTAGTACATCTGCACTGTGATTGGACACTCTGACCGAATGACTCGTGTTAGGATCAATAGAAGTAAAAGTCACTTGGGTGCATTTGTGGTCATGGTCAGTGGCACATTCCAACTGTGTCAAGGATTTGCGCACAATAGCCACACCGAGCCACCAGTATTCTACCTTGTTTGCACCTGCAACATCATGCCTAGTACATCTGCACTGTGATTGGACATTCTGACCGTGGCTGACTCGTGTTATGATTCGTAGAAGTTAAGGTCAGTTGGTAAACTTTGTGGTCATGGTCAGTGGCACATGCCAACTTTGTCAAGGCATTGCGCACAATATCCACACCGATCTACCAGTATTCTACCTTGTTTGTACCTGCAAGGTCATGCTCATTATATCTACAGTATGATTGGACACTCTGACCATAGCTGACTCGTGTTATGATTCATAGCCGTTAAAGGTACTTGGTAAACTTTGTAGTCATGGTCAGTGGCACATGCCAACTTTGTCAAGGCATTGCACACAATAGCCACACGGAGCCACCAGTATTCTACCTTGTTTCTACCTGCTAGATCATCACTAGTACATCTGCACTGTGATTGGACACTCTGACCATGGCTGACTCGTGTTATGATCGATATGAGTAAAAGGCACTTGGATACATTTGTGGTCATGGTTAGTGGCACATGCCAACTTTGTCAAGGAATTGCGCACAATAGCCACACCGAGCCACCAGTATTCTACCTTGTTTGTACCTGCAAGATCATGCCTAGTACATCTACACTGTGATTGGGCCGTGGCTGACTCGTGTTATGATTCGTAGAAGTTGAGGTCACTTGGTAAAATGTATGGTCATGGCCAGTGGCACATGCCAGCTTTTTCAAGGCATTGCGCACAATAGCCACACCGAGCCACAACTATTCTACCTTGTTTACACCTGCAAGGTCATGTCCAGTATATCTGCACTGTGACTGGACACTCTGACCGTGGCTGACTCTTGTTGTGATTCAAAGCCGTTTAAGGTACTTGATAAACTTTGTGGTCATGGTCAGTGGCACATGCCAACTTTGTCAAGGCATTGCGCACAATAGCCGTGCCAATCCAACGCTTTTTTACCTTGTTTATACCTGCAAGGTCATGCATATTACATGTGGGCTGTGATTGGGCACTCTAACCGTGGTTGACTTGTTTTACGATTCGTAGACGTTAAAGTCACATGGTAAACTTTGTGGTCATGGTCAGTGGCACATGCCAACTTTGTCAAGGCATTGCGCACAATAGCCACACCGAGCCCCCAGTATTCTACCGTATTATTACCTGCAAGGTCATGCCCAGTATGTATGCACTGTGATTGGACACTCTGACCGTGGCTGACTCGTGTTGTGGTTCATAGCCATTTAAGGTACTTGATAAACTTTGTGGTCATGGTCAGTGGCACATGCCAACTTTGTCAAGGCATTATGCACAATGGCCGTGCCAAGTTACCAGTTTTTTACCTTGTTTATACCTGCAAGGTCATGTTCGGTGTGTCTGCACTGTGCTTGGACACTCTGACCGTGGCTGACTCGTGTTATGATTCATAGCCATTTAAGGTACATGGTAAACTTTGTGGTCATGGTCAGTGGCACATGTCAACTCTGTCAAGGCATTGCGCACAATAGCCACACCGAGCCACGAGTATTGTACATTGTTTGCACCTACAAGATCATGCCTAGTAAATATGCACTGTTATTGGACACTCTGACCGTGGCTGACTTGTGTTATGATCAATAGAAGTAAAAGTCACTTGGTAAACTTTGTGGTCATGGTCAGTAGGACATGCCAACTTTGTCAAGGCATTGCGCACAATAGCCACACTAAGCCACAAGTATTCTACCTTGTTTGCACCTGCAAGATCATGCCTAGTACATCTACACTGTGATTGGACACTCTAACCGTGGCTGACTCGTTGTATGATCAATAGAAGTAAACGTCACTTGGATACATTTGTAGTCATGGTCAGTGGCACATGCCAACTTTGTCAAGGCATTGCGCACAATAGCCACAACGAGCCACCAGTATTCTACCTTGTTTACACCTGCAAGGTCATGACCAATATATCTGTACTTTGAGTGGACACTCTGACCGTGGCCGACTCGTGTTGTGATTCATAGCCGTTTAAGGTACTTGATAAACTTTGTGGTCATGGTCAGTGACACATGTCAACTTTGTCAAGGCATTGCGCACAATAGCCGTGCCAAGCCACCGGTTCTTTACCTTATTTATACCTGCAAGGTCATGCATATTCCATGTGCGCTGTGATTGGGTACTCTGAGCGTGACTGACTCGTTTTATGATTTGTAGAAGTTAAAGTCACTTGGTAAACTTTGTGGTCATGGTCAGTGGCACATGCCAACGGAGTCAAGGCATTGTGGACAATAGCCACACCTAGCCACCAATATTACAACTTGTTTAACCCTGCAAGATCATGCCTAGTACATCTGCACTGTGATTGGACACTATGACCGTGGCTGACTTGTGTTATGATCAGTAGAAGTAAAAGTCACTTTGATACATTTGTGGTCATGGTCAGTGGCACATGCCAACTTTGTCAAGACATTACACACAATAGCCACACCAAGTCACCGGCTTTTTACCTTGTTTGAACCTGGAAGATCATGCCTAGTACATCTGCACTGTGATTGGACACTCTGACCGTGGCTACCTCGTGTTATGATCAAAAGAAGTAAAAGTCACTTGGATACATTTGTGGTCATGGTCAGTGGCATGTGCCAATTTTGTCAAGGCATTGCACACAATAGGCACACCGAGCAACCAGTATTCTACCCTTTTTATACCTGCAAGGTTATTCCCAGTATATCTGCACTGTGATTGGACAACCTGACATTGGCTGACTTGTGTTATCATTCAAAGCCGTTTAATGTACTTGGATGAATTCGTGGTCATGGTCAGTGGCACATGCCAACTTTGTCAATGCATTGCACACAATAGCCACACCGAGCCACCAGTATTCTACCTTGTTTATACCTATAAGGTCATGCCCAGTATATCTGCACTATGATTGGACAATCTGACCGTGGCAGACTCCTGTTATGATTCATAGGTGTTTAAGGTACTTGGTAAACGTTTTTGTCATGGTCAGTGGCACATGCCAACTTTGTCAAGGCATTGCGCACAATAGCGGTGCCATGCCACCGGTTTTTTACCTTAATTGCACCTACACGATCATGCCTAGTACATCTGCACTATGATTGCACACTCTAACCGTGGCTGACTCGTGTTATGATCAATAGAAGTGTATGTCACTTGGATACATTTGTGGTCATGGTCAGTGGCACATGCCAACTTTGTCAAGGCATTACGCACAATAGCCAAACCAAGCAACCAGTATTCCACCTTGCTTATACCTACAAGGTCATGCCCAGTATATCTGCGCTGTACTTGGACACTCTGACCGTGGCTGGCTCGTGTTATGATTCATAGCCGTTTAAGGTACTTGGTAAACCTTGTGGTCATGGTCAGTGGCACATGCCAACTTTGTCAAGGCATTGCGCAGAATAGCCACACCGAGCCACCAGTATTCTACCTTGTTTATACCTGTAAGGTCATGTCCAGTATATCTACACTGTGATTGGACATTCTGACCGTGGCTGACTCGTGTTATGATTCGTGGAGTTAAAGTCAATCGGTAAACTTTGTGGTCCTGGTCAGTGGCACATGCCAACTTTGTCAAGACATTGCGCACAATAGCCACACCGAGCCACCAATATTCTACCTTGTTTGCACTTGCAAGATCATGCCTAGTACATCTGCCCTGTGATTGGACACTCTGACCGTGGCTGACTCGTGTTATGATCTATAGAAGTGTATGTCACTCGGATACATTTATGGTCATGGTCAATGGCACATGCCAACTTTGTCAATGCATTGTGCACAATAGCCACACCGAGCCACCAGTATTCTACCTTGTTTATACCTGCAAGGTCATTCCCTGTATATCTGCACAGTGATTGGACACTCTGACCGTGGCTGACTCGAGTTATGATTCATAGCCGTTTAAGGTACTTGGTAAACTTTGTGGTCATGGTCAGTGGCATATGCCAACTTTGTCAAGGCATTTTCCACAATAGCCGTGCCAAGCCACCGGTTTTTTACCTTGTTTATACCTGCAAGGTCATGCATATAAGATGTGCACTGTGATTGGGCACTCTTACCTTGGCTGCCCTGTGTTACGATTCGTATAAGTTAAAAGCACTTGGTAAACTTTGTGGTCATGGTTAGTGGCACATGCGAACTTTGTCAAGGCATTGCGCAGAATAGCCACACCGCGCCACCAGTATTCTACCTTGTTTATACCTGTAAGGTCAAGCACAGTATATCTGCACTGTGATTGGACACCCTGACTGTGGCTGACTCGTGTTATGTTTCATAGCCATTTAAGGTACTTGGTAAACTTTGTGTTCATGGTCAGTGGCACATGCCAACTTTGTCAAGGCATTGCGCACAGTAGCCGTGCCAAGCCACCGGTTTTTTACCTTGTTTATACCTGAAAGGTCATGCATATAAGATATGCACTGTGCTTGGGCACTCTAACCGTGGCTGACTCGTGTTACGATTCGTAGAAGTTAAAGTCATTTGGTAAACTTTGTGGTCATGGTTAGTGGCACATGCCAACTTTGTCAAGGCGTTGCGCATAATAGCCACACCGAGCCACAAGTGTAATGCCTTGTTTGTACCTGCAAGGTCATGCCTAGTACATCTTCACTGTGATTGGACACTCTGACCATGGCTGACTCGTGTTATGAACCATAGCCGTTTAAGGTACTTTGTAAACATTGTGGTCATGGTTTGTGGCACATGCCAACTTTGTCAAGGCATTGCGCACAATAGCCGTGCCAAGCAGCCAGTTTTTTAACTTGTTTATACCTGCAAGGTCGTGCATATTGGATGTGCACTGTGGTTGGGCACTCTGACCGTGGCTAACTCGTTTTATGATCAATAGAAGTAAAAGTCACTTGGATACATGTGTGGTCATGGTCAGTGGCACATGCCAACTTTGTCAAGGCATTGCGCACAATAGCCATACCAAGCCACCCGTATTCTACCTTGCTCATACCTGCTATGTAATACCCAGAATATCTGCACTGTGACTGGACACTCTGACCGTGGCTGACTCGTGTTGTTATTCATAGCCGTTTAAGGTACATGGCACACTTTGTGGTCATGGTCAGTGGCACATGTCAATTTTGTCAAGGCATTGCGCACAATAGCCACACCAAGCCACCAATATTCTACATTGTTTATACCTGCAAGATCATGCCTAGTACATCTGCACTGTGATTGGCCATTCTGACCGTGGCAGACTCGTGTTATGATCAATAAAAGTAAAATTCACTTTGATTCATTTGTGGTCATGTCGGTGCCACATGCCAACTTTGTCAAAGCAGTGCGCACAATAGCCACACCAAGCCACCGGTTTTTTACCTTGTTTGAACCTGCAAGATCATGCCTAGTACATCTGCACTGTGATTGGACACTCTGACCGTGGCTGACTCATGTTATGATCAATAGAAGTAAATGTCACTTGGATACATCTGTGGTCATGGTCAGTGGCACATGCCAACTTTGCCAAGGCATTGCACACAATAGCCACACCGTGCCACCAGTATTCCACCTTGTTTATACCTGTAAGGTCATGCCCAGAGTATCTACACTGTGATTGGACACTCTGACCGTGGCTGACTCGTGTTATGATCAATAGAAGTAAATGTCACTTGGATACATCTGTGGTCATGGTCAGTGGCACATGCCAACTTTGCCAAGGCATTGCACACAATAGCCACACCGTGCCACCCGTATTCCACCTTGTTTATACCTGTAAGGTCATGCCCAGAGTATCTACACTGTGATTGGACACTCTGACCGTGGCTGACTCATGTTATGATTCATAGCCGTTTAAGGTACTTGGTGAAATTAATGGTCATGGTCAGTGGCACATGCCAACATTGTCAAGGCATTGTACACAGTAGCCGTGCCAAGCCACCGGTTTTTAACCTTGTTTATGCCTGCAAGGTCATGCATATTAGATGTGCACTGTGATTGAGCACTCTGACCGTGACTGACTCGTGTTATGATCAATAGAAGTAAACGTCCATATTTATCCAAGTGGATACATTTGTGGTCATGGTCAGTGGCACATGCCAACTTTGTCAAGGCATTGCGCACAATAGCCACACTGAGCCACCAGTATTCTACCTTGTTCATACCTGAAACATGATGCCTAGTATATCTGCAATGTGATATGACACTCTGACCGTGGCTGACTCGTGTTCTGATTCATAGCCGTTCAAGGTACTTGGTAAACTTTGTGGTCATGGTCAGTGGCACATGCCAACTTTGTCAA
>SZWC01003431.1:24889-36231 GCA_023375785.1 Penium margaritaceum
GTAGAACACCAGTGCGGTAGAACACCAGTGCGGTAGAACACCAGAGCAGTAGAACACCATCACGATAGAGCATATTGTTTCCCAAGATGCATTGGGTTTCATCTTTACCACTGGGTGCTCTGAAGGACCCACAGGTATCAGGCTCATCACCGGCAAGAAGAAAGTCATCAGGCAGGCCTGGAGCATCATGACCAAACATGACGGCAAGCACCAGCAGCGAACCCTGCCCTCACCACGGCGTGACTCAGCATAAAGTAATTGCAGCACAAGAGAACATGACGATGGAGGAGAATCATGGGGACCTTGCACCACACAGGCAGGAACAAACAGATGATTAAGGGTGGGGAGGATGAGAAGGAGGAGGAGGTGATGGTGGAGAGGAGGGGAGGTTGTGGTGGTGGTGGTGGTGGTGGTGGTGGCGGCGGGGGCGGGGGGGGCAGCAGTGGCGGCGGCGGCGGCAGGGGCGGCGGCGGCGGCGGCGGCGGCAGCGGCGGCGGTGGCGGCGGCGGTGGCGGCGGCGGTGGCAGCGGTGGCGGCGGCAGCGGTGGCGGCGGCGGCAGCGGTGGCGGCGGCGGCAGCTGCGGCAGCGGCGGCAGAGGCGGTGGCGGCGGCGGCGATGGTGGTAGTGGTGGTGGAAGTGGTGGAGGTTGAGGTGGTGGCGGTCATGGTGCTAACGCTAGTGCTGGTGCTGGTGCTGGTGCTGGTGCTTGCGCTGGTGCTGGTGCTGGTGCTGGTGCTGGTGCTGGTGCTCGTGCTGGTGCTGGTGCTGGTGCTGGTGCTGGTGCTGGTGCTGGTGCTGNGGGGGGGGGGACATTATGTGGGAAGGAAAGGGAGGAGGAAAGCTGTCACCTGGTCACGGCCTTTATCTCCAACAATGACGAACATGGACCTCTGTCGTGTCTTGACGCCATTCTCCACCAGCGTGCGAATGCGGGAGTCCACCTTCTTCCTCATCGTGCCACCTTAGATCTCTCTCCCTCTCAAGAGCA
Source organism: Penium margaritaceum (assembly GCA_023375785.1). Classification (NCBI taxonomy): domain Eukaryota; kingdom Viridiplantae; phylum Streptophyta; class Zygnematophyceae; order Desmidiales; family Peniaceae; genus Penium; species Penium margaritaceum. The sequence goes on from SZWC01003431.1 coordinate 25,879, forward strand.
GTTCTCTCTGCTGTCGCGTCTGCTCTGACGTCCCTACGACGTGGCTAGATGCAGGGAAGTCTGTGATCACTTGGGGTTCCGACTGCGCCACCAGCCTCACCACCAGCCTCGGCACCAGTCTTGCCACTAGCTTCGGCACCAGCTCCAGGAGCTGCTCCCGTTACAGGAGGGTCGGAGCTTCAGTCACTTGATAGCCAGAAGGACGCGAGCAGAGCTACACCGAGAGCAATTTTGGAGAGTTCGATGACGAACGGGCTTTTCAGCTCAAGAACCAACTCGGTTGAGGACGAACTCCAGTCCTCGCGCGCTGAGACAACTTCCCCAGTTCAGCTTTCACCCGAATGTCAAGCTCTCAGGCACATCCATCCACAAATGCACAGCTGCGATGGCGTTGCAAGATCAGGAGTGTGTTCACAGTTCCGGAATCATGTCGCTGCACCCATCAAGCCTTTCAAGCCTTTCAAGCCTTTCAGGCGTCTTGCCTGCTTAGACAGTTGTGAACAAATAAATAAGGGTCAATTGCTTCGTTAGTGACGGGTTTTATAATCTATTGTCTTAGGTGATTCGACTCGCAACTTATTTACCCTACCTGTCCGGTGACAAAACATATTTGTAGTAAGTAGCCCCGATCTTCGCGCCACTACTCCTGGCTTCGTTACCGACGATTTACGAATCGTCATTGTGGTCTCAAACCACTAGAATAGTTCTTTTCTAGCCTCATGTCGTTTGAACGTAAGAAAATGTCTAAAATGTATTACATTCACATTCTAGAGGAAAACAAAAGCGCAATCTAGGTCCAATTGGAGTGAATTCTTGTGTAATAAAATTTTTAGAATCAAGAAACATCAGAATTATTCCTCAAGAAGAGAATCAATAATGAGATAAACATACATCATTTCCAGTTCATTCCTTTAATCTATGCATTCTTTTCATGGAAAGAAGAAATTGCAAATATTTTTGCATCAAAATATTCTCAACTTATATACGAACACATAAAAATCTTTGCTATCAAATTAATAAACATTCACACACAAATAAAACAATTTATCAATTAAAAGAATGAAATATGAAACGTAATTTTTTTACAAAAATATAGAGATATTCAAATATAAAAATAAAATTTCCATGTCAAAAATTATATCCAAATTTAATGTGTTCTGAACTTTTTTCCATTTTGATAAAAGTATCCAAAGGTTAAAATGATTTATAAAGGAATATAAAAATGGAAATAACGTGTAGTTAAATTTGAAAGTACACGTTATTCATGCATAAAAAACGTATAAAACTCATTTTCTTCAAAACATTTACCATACTGATATAACTTTCATGATGTTATTATTGAATTCATCAACGAATTGTTCACTTTTCAAGTTTTTCAAATCGTATTTATTTCATTCTGTGTCTCAAATAACCTAAAAATCTAAGTGTTCAAATATACATTCTCAAAATTAAATCCCAATCCAGAATTCTTAAATAATAAGGAATTACGAAAGGGTGAATGTATGGAAAAACCAATCAAAACAATGAATAAAGTGTACGTAAGAACTTTTGAAACTTCTGATTATCTTCGTTATTATGCTATTATGAAACATTTTAGTTCACTTTGCCGATGAATTTATCCTTACATAGCCTTTCCAATGGTTAATTTATCAGAATTAAAATTTTAAGTTTGAAAGAACATATCACTACGCATAAATAAGCATAAAATAGAAGAATTGTATTTCAAATTATAATGTGATAAGAATATATCCCTTTGAAAGAAGGAAATGTGCATATTATTCTTAATTTATGGGGAAATAGTTGGAATATAATTGTATAACAATTAACAGATTTATTTTAAATGGTTTTAACCATCACAATATTGATTTAAATGTCTTTTGTCATCTTCATGCAATTTTTTGAAGGATAAGGATATTGGTGAAAAATCTTATTTTGAAGTAACGGATTCATTTTTATGCACTTCTTAAATTGAATGCATAATTCGACAAAATTTTCAAACTTATAATACGTATTTAATCATTTTAACATTATTTATTTTATTCTTTTTTTTAATTCATACAAATTTTGTTTTATTTGTGAATTTTTGTAATACTTTTATGTGAAATTAAGTGTTGTAATCAATTTTTCGAATTTGTTTTTGCGAAAGTTTTTCAATTATCTCTTTCTTAACCTTACATAGAGATATAATTCATAAATTGATGGAACAAAGTCTTCATATTTTTTATCTTCGTTTTATGGATTCTCTCCTTGAGGAATCATTAGAATATTCCATGATTTTATAATTTTGGCCAAGAGAAAATATTTTTGAATTCGACTTAGGTTAGGCTCAACTTTTCTTCATAATGTGCCTGTAGCATATTCAAGACATATTCAATCATTTTCACGTCTTCAGGCTATGAAAGAACGTCTCTACTGCTTCAAGGCTATAATGGTGATTCGTAAATCGTCGGTATCGAAGTCAAGAGTAGTTGCGCGAAGATCGGGGCTACTTACTGTAAATAAGTTTCGTCGCCGGATAGGTAATGCAAATAAGTTGCGAGTCGAATCACCTAAGACAATAAAATAGAAAATCCGTCACTAACGAAGCAATTGACCCAATAAATAATATTTGCCTGCACGTGCCGTCTGACTGGACAACGAGGAAAACTGCAACCTGACACTATTTGAAACTGCTCTCGAGCCCCGTGGGTTTCCGCCCCTAAACGTTCTATTAGTGATCCCCAGTCCTCTAATCCCGGCTGAAGATGTCATGTATGTTTACATGAGTATGAATGCATCATAATCTGAAATGCGTGCATTTCATAGAAAATATTTATGGTCGAATATTTTGAATCTTGTTTTTCCTTGTGATTGTAACGAGCCTAGCTAAGTCCTTTCCCTTTCCCAACCAAGGAAAAAATATCTTTTACGGTTTCTTTCAGATTATGTTATTTATACCAAAGTATTGGTCATTCCATGTGTTGGCATTGATGCTCCTTGCTCTCTCCTTGTTCATTCGTCATGGTTTTGTCTCTTCATTCCATTCAAACTTTGCCTTGATCATTTGTGGGCTCATATTAACTCTAGGTGCAATTAATTCATTAAAATAAGGGGGCTGGACAGAAAATCTTGCTAAATTCCCTCTAATATCTTTCTATGCGTACTCCAAACAGAAGGCGGAAGTGTGATGCACCACACAAAAGTGCGATGGAATCCCTTGCATGTTGTGCAAGAGGCATGCGCCATCATGCATGAGCCCAAATCGGCTTCTCGAATCTTCTATGACGTCTATAAAAAAAAGGCCATGGAAAGGTGGTCGTCTGTATTTGAAAAAGGTAGGAAGACGCCACGTTAAATGGCTCTCCAATGGTTTAGCAGAAGGTGGACCTTTTTTTGGGTCAAGACAACCACATGCCACACCTAGAAGGCAAAGCAAAGGAGATGGCATGCATGAAATTCACATGTGTGAGGAAACAAACAAGATTCTATCAACCCCAACAAGATAGATGTCCTTCCAAGTTGTGGAGGGAGAAAAAGTCATTGGATCAAGCCATGTGAAATTGGTTGACAGGATGGTGCATGTAAACATGGTGTGGTGCATTCAAGCATTGAGGGGGTGAATGTGTTCCACGGCCAAACCTCTACATGGTACACCTTGGAAGTCATAGCAAAGGGGATGGCACGCATGTAGTGCACGTGTGTTAGGATACAACCGGGATTATATTATCCCTAGATAGACTAACGTCCTTTCACACTGATCTGCAGGATGTAATTCGTTGGAATTACATCATGCAGATGTAATTCCAGAATTACAACCCATGTGATGTGCATTCAACAACTTTGTAGGGCAACAATTCACTGAAAAAAAATTGGATTACCAATTTGGATCACTGCACATTGAACACACCATTTCACCAATATGGTTGTCTACTCATGGAAGCATTGGCATGCAAGTGGCAAAAACATGTTCAGAGTTCAGCGACATCTTTCAGAAGCAATCACCTGCACATGTTGGGCAGGATGCAACAGTTTAACAGAAGGCAAGAATTCGTTGGGACCAGTGCTCATGCAAACACTGGTCCATTGCTGNCGACTCGAAATGATTGTGACAAGTCACCTACGAAGTTGTGGTGCAAACGTGTGATGTTCGCCCCAACCTTTCGCTCATTCACCCAATCGTCGATGGTGGGCGTCGCTCGACAGGTACGATCACGAGCCCTCTCCACCAATGAAATGGGCCTATCGGACCGCGTTGTTCACAAGACAAATCTCTTCACCGTACATGACCTATACTCGCCACCACTTTTTGTGCGGGGGCACTCGTCGCAACAGACGCAGGCGGGGGCCACCCTCGAACGAAAACTATTACAAGAGCTGAACCTGGTCCCCAAAAAATAGCATCATGGCCTATGTGTCGCCACGAAAGGGTAACTATCACGAACAGAAAATTAATGTAATATTTATGATTTATAATTAATCATAAGTTTCACATCTTATGTGGAAACAATTGGACACAAATGACTTCAAACATTTTTTGGATTAGCACCAAAGACGCCCAAGGGTTGAACCAAGAAGTTTTGTTGCGCTCAGGATAAAGTTTTATGGTATTTTTCAACTTAAAATGCTAAAAATTAAAAAATATATGACTTCTCTCCATGGGAAACTATACGCGAACTGCTTGGTTTGCGACCCGAGTAGACATAAAGTCTCAGGTCCATCAATTTGTCTGGTGCCGGTCGAATCCATGTCAGTTTTATTGCGCGTTTCTCCATGTTTAATTTCGTCGGCCGTATGCGCACCCCCCATCGCGTGGACATCTAATGGGAGGACGCTTCCAAAACAGGCCTCTCCAATCAACCAGGAAACTTTAACGGCAGTATCCAGGTACGAATCCCAACGAGAGGTAGTACGCGTCAATAGGGAGGTCCAATTCGGCACCCAGCACAATTTTATCCCTTTTCCAACAAACGGGAGGTAGTCAATGAACACTGCATTTGAAAAGTCACCATCTATAGTTTTCAGCTTGGCTTATGCCTGATCTGAGCTTTTGCGTGAGAAAGGGGTAGATGAAAGCCAGATATGTTGTTCGAGGGTGGTGGGGAAATGTAGCGTGGCAGTGCCACGCCGACCGGTCGAAGGAGCCACGTGGCTCGAGCATGGTCACCTAAGACTGTGGGCGGTTGGACGAGATGGCTTGAGGGTCGGAGACCCTCAAGCACTGCGGTTTTGGCCTAGTCGGCCAAGGATTTCGTCCAATCCGCTGCATTGGTATAAGAGCTACAGGGCTCGAATCCCACGTCGGGATTACCGGAGATGCCGAGGCGGCTCTCACTCCTAGCGGGGGGGAGTGTAGCGTGGCAGTGCCACGCCGACCGGTCGAAGGAGCCACGTGGCTCGAGCGGGGTCACCTGGGACTGTGGGCGGTTGGACGGGATGGCTTGAGGGTCGNTTCACCAATATGGTTGTCTACTCATGGAAGCATTGGCATGCAAGTGGCAAAAACATGTTCAGAGTTCAGCGACATCTTTCAGAAGCAATCACCTGCACATGTTGGGCAGGATGCAACAGTTTAACAGAAGGCAAGAATTCGTTGGGACCAGTGCTCATGCAAACACTGGTCCATTGCTGATTGCAGGTGCATACATTTGCCACCCGACTGTCTCAGGTTGATGTGCCAGTTCCACCTTGCAACCACATGATTTGGGCAAGCACCCCTCTTTTCTCTATCCTTGTTCAAAGTACCAGCAGACTTTAGTGGAGGTTAGAAACTGATGTCAGACATAGTTCCACATCCTCTGCAAATGACGCTGGCGTAAGGGGAGACGCATTATACCTCAGCTTATGTACCATCGCAGTACACTAGGTTGAGAGCAGCATTATGAAATGGAATGATATAAAGCATTACAAAACACAAATCATTTTCAAATGGTGAAGGATGAGGTTTAGTCGCTGTACACTCTGCACTCATCAGCATCAGGGTTGGCTGCACAGAATTCCTCCAGTGGGTCACCACCAGTGGCTGGGGAAGAGCCAGGCCACTTCGATGCAACAATGTGAGCAAGGTCAACCACCCGCTGGCTGCAAGGCACAATAATGCACAGACAAGCGCCAGCTCAGTGCTAAGAACAGGAATTTGGACAGAGACGTTCAAACCAACTACACCTGCCCAGCAGGGATGCATACCTGTAGCCCCACTCATTGTCGTACCAAGCCACCACCTTCACCATGTCATCACCCATCACCATGGTGAGGGACGAGTCGATGGTGGAGGACACATCAGAGCAGCGGAAGTCGATGGACACCAGGGGGATGTCACACACTTCCAGGACGCCCTGCACAGGCATTCAGCCTCGTGGGTTGGAGTCATAACTTTAACCCAGACACAGAAAAGATGCAATTGAGAACTGGTGGCTGGTGCAGTCTCACCTGGAGAGGGCCGGCAGCAGCCTTCCTGAATGCAGCATTCACATCCTCTGCAGTGAGGCCCTTCTTCTCCACGTTGATGACAAGGTCAACAACTGACACATTGGGCGTGGGCACACGCAGTGCAATGCCATTGAGCTTGCCCTTCAGCTGCAACACCAAGCAGTGAAGGTGCAGTTCAGGGGCCACAGAACAAAACATTCACCGGAAGAACACAGAGTTCAGGAGTCGGGTTCACGCTCCATTGAAGATGGAAGAGCTAGCATTGCCTGACGACAACCTGTGACTGCGGGTCTTGGGAGCGCTCATACCTGTGGTAGCACCAGGGACACGGCCTTGGCAGCACCAGTCGATGTGGGAACAATGTTCAGGGCTGCAGCGCGAGCGCGGCGCAGATCCCTGTGTGAAGCGTCCAGCAGCCTCTGTTTCCACACAAAACACAGGGGATAACCGTTCACTTCATTTTCTGTGATTGCGAATCGTTCTCACTTTACATGCGGAGAGGTCCAACCAGCTCACCTGGTCTCCAGTGTAGGAGTGAGTGGTGGTCATGGTACCCTTCACAATGCCAAACTCCTCATCAAGAACCTTCACGAAAGGAGCGAGGCAGTTGGTCGTGCACGAGGCATTGCTGCAATCGAGAAAACCAAAATGTCATAACATTACATGATGCCTTCCGCAGAGAACACAGCTGGAAACAAAACTGCGAAGTACAATGCAACGTTCAGTGCTTTCTTTGTACCTGACAATGTTTGCCACGTCGTGATCGTACTGGTCAGCGTTGACACCCACGACGAAGGTAGGAATGTCAGCGCCCTTCGCGGGGGCGGTGATGATGACTTTCTTAGCGCCAGCCTGGATGTGCTTGCCGGCTCCTGGGCCGTCAATGAAGACGCCCGTGCCCTGGCGTACAGAAGGACGAGAAAATTTTAAAACTGACGCTGCATCGTCAAGGCCGCGGACAAGGGCTTGGCACTGTTACGTGCTGCAACCTCGCTCAACGCTGCAGCGCTGGCCATCGACGCATTGAGGACGACGTGGTAGACGCTCACATCAGAACGGATATGGCGTAACAACAGGATGTTTTAGTGAAATTTCTGGTCTCCCTGTTCTCAGCTTCATCAAACTTTTTCAGGAATTTCCACGCACACCTCGTCACTGCTTTTAACTACATACCTCAATCACAATGTCGATGCCCATGTCGGCCCATGGAAGCTGGAGGGGGTCGCGGCTGGACACAACAGCAATCTTCTTGTCGCCAACTGCAATAGTCTTTTCGTCAACAATGGAGACGGGGGCCTTGAATGTGCCCAGCATGGAGTCGTACTTGAGAAGGTGAGCGGCCTGTATGCAATAAAATGGGCAAGAGGAGACTTGGTCAAACCGCATTCTCTCGCTCCTTGTATCTACCGTGCTCGTTCTCGAGTGGCAGCTACAGCTAGCCACGGCGCAATGTCACTTACGTTCTTCACACCACCGCTGTCGTTGACGGCCACCACCTCGATGGGCGAGTCCTCGCGCTCGTACCAGCAACGCAGGAAGTTGCGGCCGATGCGACCGAAGCCATTGATGGCAACCTTGAGCTTCGCTGAAGTCTCACCCTTAATTGCGCCAGAGCTCCCAGCCTGCACCGTTGGTATACTTAAATTAGTCTTCACCTTCCGCCTACTACACGGGGACAGTGGATGACCTAGGTCGTCAGTCTAACCTTCGCAGCAGTCTGAGCCGCAACGGCAGCAAAGAAAGACGACTCGTCCGACTTGACCGAAGTGGAGAATGCTGCAGTAGCCTTCAGACCGCTGAAGTCAGCGAATGCATTGGCGGAGACGGACACAGTGCGCCGGGAGCTCTTAGTTCCGGATGCAGACAAGGCCAAGGCAGCTGGTGCCACTGCAGCGGAGAAGGTGGTGGCGGCCATTGTTGCTGTTTACTGATGTCAGGTGGACTGCACACAATTCACCGTCNGTGTAGCGTGGCAGTGCCACGCCGACCGGTCGAAGGAGCCACGTGGCTCGAGCGGGGTCACCTGGGACTGTGGGCGGTTGGACGGGATGGCTTGAGGGTCGAAGACCCTCAAGCACCGCGGTTTTGGCCTAGTCGGCCAAGGATTTCGTCCAATCCGCTACAGGAAAGTTGCTATCTCATCTATATGGGAAGAGTGTAGATCTGGCCATCTCTCTCACCATGTGATTTTAAAGATAAAGGACAAATGAATCGACAATGCACATCTAAATAATTAATGTTTATAATGCCAAGTGAGCAGATTAAGGGTATACACATTTGTCTCCAAAGAAACTACACATGAGAATGGTGCGGAGTTGTGAGAATCTTGGTTGTCAACGATGGTACAGGAGAAGACGATGATTAATCGTTCTCCTTTTACGAACAAACAGGCCATTTGTTTTAGCTGTTCCACGAGCATCAAGTGTTGCTTGCCACTGGTAGGGATGGAAGAATGCTTTCCCGTCATTGCTTAATCAAGGTTGGCCAACAAAAAGTCGTGTTTAACCCGAGTCCATTTCCAATCAAAGTATAATTTCCAGAGATTTTCTGTTGTCTCATTTCCTCGAGACGGGGAAAGGACGTGATACGCTTAAAGATCATGGTATAGCCTTTTCAAAGAAAGAAGGGGGAGGGAGAAGTGATGTGATGGGATATCAGGCCGTGTTGGAAGGTCGATTATAGTGCCATTGTCACATAAGAAAACATGTAAGGGTTGTTACCTCTGTGGGTCAGATGCACGTGTCCATAGAGAAAGGGTGAGGGCCAAGGAGACGGGGTCTTTTCATAGGCAAATCCAAGTCAATGGAAGGCTTTTGGAGATGGGAAATCATCTCCAATATGAGACTGTAATAGACTTGGTCTGTTTTGCGACTAACTACTAAACCAAAATGTAGGCCCTCAGAATAGTCGTCTAACGAGAGTGAGCGAATGGTCGCCTCAGCCATTTTGGCTGAGACGGACCGCGCCACAAATGGACGTACCTTACTGTCCCTCACTTTCGTCCACTTTTTAGAACTGATTTTAGTGATTTTTACTTTCACCCAAATAATGCCCTTTTTGAATTACTGGGGTGATCGCCCATGCTTGTCTTGGAATCCAAACGTGATATGGACTTTCCCCCANAGCGAATGCATTGGCGGAGACGGACACAGTGCGCCGGGAGCTCTTAGTTCCGGATGCAGACAAGGCCAAGGCAGCTGGTGCCACTGCAGCGGAGAAGGTGGTGGCGGCCATTGTTGCTGTTTACTGATGTCAGGTGGACTGCACACAATTCACCGTCGACGAAAACTGGGTGGTCGGAGAGCTTCTTGTATGAGACTCCAACGCCAAGCCAGAGCCCTCGCGGGCCAGGGGAGCCGCTCACAACTGACCAGGAAGGTCATCTGTGTATGCTTTTGGTGGCAAATCTGACTTCATCGACGGTTCACATCTCATCCATCGAAGAGTGGACCGCATAGAATTCTCAATTTTTGCGCTATCGCACGAGTGGACGACACTCGACGAGCCCCCAGAACACACAGTTCGAGGTGGTTTTTAGTTCAACTCAAATGGTTTGCGGTCGTTCAGCCCTCATAGGCAGGGCCGGAAAGCACAAACTCGCCATCCAGCACTTGTGCTCCAGAACTCTCAAGCTCCAATGGCCACGAAACTGGAAGATCCTCGCCACCCCCCATGTGCAGGAGTGGCTGGCACGCGCCTCTCACCTGTAAGAAGCTGCGGGTGTCCCGGAAGATATGCCCGCGTGGCAGGCGACTCGAAATGATTGTGACAAGTCACCTACGAAGTTGTGGTGCAAACGTGTGATGTTCGCCCCAACCTTTCGCTCATTCACCCAATCGTCGATGGTGGGCGTCGCTCGACAGGTACGATCACGAGCCCTCTCCACCAATGAAATGGGCCTATCGGACCGCGTTGTTCACAAGACAAATCTCTTCACCGTACATGACC
>SZWC01003431.1:116951-153536 GCA_023375785.1 Penium margaritaceum
TTTTTTACTTGCCCGGACACCTGCCGGGCACCGCGGTAGCAGGGTCCGGCAGATGCCCTTTCTTCTATCACAGTGTGCGCCACATCCTGCAAACCCCCCCAAACCCTCGACTAACCTCCTAGTTAAAATTGGGGGTTTGGCAGGTCATCGAGAGCTCGCAGGGAGGTTTCGCTGCGAAACCCCTCCTGCAAGCTCACGATGAAGGGCGAAGTTTGACTTCGCCCTCGAAGTCAAAATCCATGTCAAATCTGTTAAGGAAAGAGTTAAAATATACCCATGATTTCGGTCGATAAATCAGCGGTGTCCATAGTCGAAAACAAACCGACGGCGGTGTCCGATGTCAAAACTGATATGTCAGCGGTTTCCATAGTCGGAAAAAAAAAGGCAGCGGTGCCCATACTAAAAAACGACATGACAGCTGTGCCCCCAGTTACCGTAGTGTCTTTTATATTCGCCTGTTTTTTATGAAAAGAATTAAGTGACAGATATATTCGCCATTGATTTTCAGCCCGGTAAATTCTACCCTGCTTCGTCCATGGGTATTTTTGATAATCATATGTTAGATCATGGTCGAATGTTTGTTCAGCTCCATGGTCTGACCCCTCAACTTCGAATCTCAAAACGTGAACTTCGGAACGTTGGAGGGACGTCGCGTCCCCACCTCCCTTTGCACGTCGTGTGGTAGTCCTCCTGACGGCCAGGCAACGTCAGAAGGACAGCGTGCGATCCTGGCGACAAGTTCCGTGCGTAGTCCTAGAGGGGCTGAGCTGCCCCTTCAACTAATTTACGTGGACAAGTCTCCACGTTGCCATCCCGATGCAGCATGGCAGCGTGGAGTCTCACTTGTTTTGGAATGCGTTCTGTAAGCATTTGAGTAATTTCCTTATTGCATTTTCTATAAGAAAAAGGGAAACTGAAACGGGATTTTTTTTGTTATTTTTAGAGTGATTCGTCTATGGGCAAAGAAATTTAATATGTGCCAGAGTAGACGAAGGAAAATAATTAAATATTTGAATATAAGAAACACTACGGTAGTGTTTGTCATGGGCACGCTTGACATATTTTGAATTGTTTCAAGAGATTCGACATGGATTTAAATAGTGATGAAGACACGACTTGCTAGTGCATTGTCGATCGACGTGAACATAATGTGGATTGAAATTGACGTGGTTCGCTAGGGTTGCGACGCCTTGCTCACGGTGGTACTACATATGATATTGCAAGGATTCTGCTCGTAGGTTCGCGCTGCGCACATACCATTGATTGCGTCATCTCATTGCATTGATCGATGGATCGTCGAAGTTTACTGGATCGAAAATTGGTTGTCCTGGAACGCATCCTTGTCTTTGCGTGCATTCCTATCTGATTTTGACAGCCTGTCTCGTTGCATGTTCCGCCGGTTTTCCAAATCACAATGTACCTCACATGATGGAGGGCTTACATGTGCTTCCCTCGGCTGTTGTTAGAACTAAGGTCGGAAGAAAAAAATCTGCTTCGAGGGCTGTGTATCGTGGGGGGTTCTCGCATTGCTGGCCATTGTGGTGCAGGTCTTCGTCGATGATGTTGCACGCCCTTACGAAGGCCTCATGCAACGTGCATGGGAGAAAGTGTGGGCATCTAAGTTATATAGAGCTATGTATTTTGCACGAGATGCCCATGTTCTCTTCCGATGGCGGAGAACACGGACCAGAGACATGGTGGAGCTGTCACATCTTCGTGGTTCCCACCCGATGACTGTGACGACGACATGACAGACGAGCCTTGCTTGTCGCACCAGACTCGTCCTTGCAAGGAGGACGATACAACATGCACTGTAGCGGTGCCCCACGCTGTGAAACTGAGGGTCCACTGAGGATGTCGCGTTTAGGTGGCCGTGTGCACTCGACCCAGGGCCTGCACGTCGGGTCCGATGATGAGGCAAGGACAGCCGGCGCCATGGCGAAGGCTGCATCTCCCAACGTCGCCAAACCGACCCCACACCCTCCAACCCCAAAGAAGAGGAGAACGGGGTAGAGTTCCCTGGTGGCTCATCCTCTGAGACTCTGGCAGCATGCAAAGCTGCCATGTAAAAGTATGCACTACTCAACCGATGTTGCTAAGGTGGCTGAAGAGCGAATGCACGCGTTTTGTGGCGCGGTACAAGCAGTACGTGACGAAGAAGTGCCCGTGGATCGTACATGCAACGTACAGCAAGAAGACCGGAGCTTTCAACATCACGTCCTTCACTGATGGCCACCTTTGTGACCCCGGAGTTTGTCAGGGGCAATCCCGTGTGCTCCAAGCAGTGGGTGGCACGGCACATCGAAAGCACCCTCGCAAAATACTCGTCTGCATCAGTAAAGGCGCTTCAGGCAATCGTAACGAAAGTTGGCAACACCAAGGTACTCTACGCCACCTTGTACTATGCCAAGAAGGCTTGCCTAGAGAAGATGTACGAGAAGAAGTCTGATTCTTGGAACATGTTCCCTGGATACGTGGATGAGGTATGTCAAACTACTCTCGTTTTCCTTTCATGGTTCTTTTCTACTGCCTCAGTTTTGTTTTTACTTTTGGGCTAACATTGTCTACTGTGCTGCTTCATGCAGCTCTTGAAGGTGGACCCGCTTGCCATCGCGAAGGCTGAGAAGGACCGGCAAAGTGGCGTGTTTGACAGGGTCTTTGTCGCACTCGGAGCTTGCAGAAGAGGTTTTGAGTACACTCAGCTAGTGATCGTCATGGATGGTACCCACCTGAAGAATGGGCACAAGCAGGTACTTCTGATCAAGTAGTTTTTTTTTTCACGAAAGACAATGCCATGCCCGCGGCCTACGCGTTGGTGTCTGGAGAGGACGAGCGTAACTGGACGTGGTTTTGCAAGCTTGTGGCAGCCACCTATCCGACCGCCACTCAGGTTGGAACCACGGTGATTTCAGACCGTGAGAAAGGCATGGCGAATGCCGTGGAGGCCAAACTACCGGGAGAGACGCACACCTACTAGACTTGGCACCTCATGCGGAATGTGTAGTCCCGGTGCCAGGGCAGGTCGGGCTCTCTGTTCTGGAACCTTGCCCATGTGACAACGCAGGCAGATTGGGATGCGTGCCTGGCCGAGATGCGGGGTACAGTTCCAAGGGCTCTGGACTAGTTGCTAGGTGGTAATGGCAAACCCGGCATCCCCAAGGAACAATGGAGCACACTTCACTGCCATGTACCTCGCGGAGGGCACACAACGAGCAACGACATGGAGTCCCTCAACAACAAGCTCGTGGAGCTCCGCAAGATGTACCCATACTTCTGTTTCGTGAACCTCCACATGTTTGAGGAGAGGCAATGGCACATCCGCCGCAAGATGGCACATGACGCCGAAGGCAGCGTCGCACCAGCCCTGTACCTCAAGGTGAAAAACAATTGTGACCACAGCCGTGACTATAGTTTGGACCTCGATGGGGACGAGGCTGGACCCTGGACAAGCGGCACTGCAGTGCGCCCAAACTGCACCCCGCGCGACGTCAACATCAGTAGCAAATAGTGCTCGTGCGGCCGCGGGGGTGAGTATGGAGTGCCATGCCCGCATGCCTGCAGTCTCCTCCTGGAGAATTCCCTCAATCCCGTGGCGTACGTGGACTTTGGCTACCTCAACCTCAGCTACAAACGGGCCTACAACGCTCCATTCCCCTTGTCCGAGGTGAGGCTTGTGAAGCCGACTGACCCGAAGTGGAAGAAGCAAGGACCACGTCACGGGCGCGGGCGCCCAGCCACAGTGAGATTGGACAGGTACGCCAAGGTGAAAAGGCGGCGCAAATGTACTCGCTGTGGGAAGCAAGGCCATGTGCGTCGGGCATGTCCAAACATGGAGGCCCCAACCCCAGAGCAGATGGTTGTCGCATGCGTCTCATAGCTTGAGGTAGAGCGTCGCATGAGGGCGTCGTGCAAGTCAAACATGGACGCCACGGGGTACTCCGGGGATGAGGCAGGGGATGCCCCTCCTACTGAAGAGGAGGCAAAGTCGGAGGAGGAGGAGGAGGAGGAGGGGGAGGAGGAAGGGGAGGAGGAGGGGCAAGACAGGGAGGAATTGGAGGATGAGGAGGGGGAGGAAGGGGGGCAAGAGGGGGTGGAGGAGGAGGACGAGGAGGGGGGGGAGGGGGGGCAGCAGGTATTTGACCCTGTCTCAGTCTCGAGTGATGATGAACGAGTCAACCACGACGATGCAAAGGATCGTGAGGAGCTATGGATGGCTTTCCATGCCGAGGTGGACAACATAAACCATGATTTTGGCATGTGGTGAGTTTCTTCCAGGAAATAGTCCTGCAGTGTCTTCCATTGCAATGTCTTCCCGCATGTGTAGCGTCATGTTCAAAAATTGCAGTAAAACATGGTCCTAAGTCATGTTTATCCAACTTTCTATGTGTGTGCTTTGCAGAGCTTACACAAGACCAGTCCCTTACAGAGGAGGTGCAGGCCAGATCACAATTGGCCCCGGATTGCACTCCTGCATTAGACTAATTTTCAGTATGGGGGGTAGTTGGGATGGTAGTTTTGTTAAACTAAGGATCAGTTCGAGTTGTACTGGTCAATGGCTGTCAGCTTGTTTTCTTCTCAATACTTCTGAATGAATGATGTCCAATTTCCTTTTTAGTAAAAATCGATGACAAGCAGAAACCAGGAATCTATACAGATAGACTTCTTACACGTTCATTTCATTTCCTTTCAATCAATTTTCTCTTCTGCTTGAGCACCTGCAGAAGGAACATCAAACATGACTACATGTGACCAACTTGACTTGACCGTGATCTTCCTGATGGGAGTTGGTGCAACATTGGTGTGTCAGACACTGTATTCCTACTTGTGGCAGCCAACAAGTACGAGATATGTAGGCATGTGCCATTGTACAGTGACATACAATGATGGATCTCCAATGGATGCCTATGCAAGTGAAGCAGAATCAGGGGATAGGCACGGGGAAGATGTTTTCTACGAAGAAGAAGACAAAGAAGACGAAGATGTTGACTCGCATGATGGCAATGAGGAAATTTTCTTTGATGCAATAACATGTCAGGGATGGCAAGGATGTGGATGTGAGGTGTGTCCGTGGCTCTGGTTGTGCAGTGTCCTGGATCCCAAGTGGTTGGATCCAAGGTGGTTTGGGTAGTAGTGCTTCTTCCTGTTTGTCTGGAGACAGGGCCAACTCTTTATTAATTGGAAATATTTTAGGGCATGCAGGCCCATGCAATAACGGACATGAGCTCTGTGTGTGAGTGCGATGCAAGACGGCGAGAATTGGGCTAAGTCTAGAACGCTGAATATAAAAGAACAAGGAGAGTTTGCAAATGAGCCCCTAGCGGGCTTATATAGGGGCGCCGGCAGCTAGCCGCACCGGGCCTCGTCACCCCTACTGAACCCAAATGAGTCAACAGGGAGAACACACTGCATACACCATGACAACAACAAAGGTGGTCTCCTCGAGGCACCGGAATAGCTCTCCGAGAGCCCGGGTCTCGACCACCGAGAAAATATGAGTAGTGCCAACAAATCTCAGAATCAACGTCCAGACATCACAGACAGCTTTCCAAACATCGGAAGCCCCACAACAGCCATTGGGTCTCCTCGTCGCACCGGTACAGTCCCCCGGGTGCGCGGGTCTCAACCCACCGAGAAAAATCTCCTACCTCCTGACAAGCCCACATGGCTGCCGGAATGCATCGACTGCGTCTCGCCGGTGTTGTCGTAGGTACTGGAGAAGTCTTGGTGCAGTCCGGAGGCCCGTCGTGTCGTCACACCCTCCTCTACCATATACCCCGAATGTGGGTATATCGGTAAACCAGCGGTGTCAGTCGTGACGGGTGGAAGCCACACAAACCAACACTCCCCCTGGCTGACATAGTCATCCACGCCAAAACGAATGAACGAAGGCAAATAAGAAAACGTATGCCAAACCACAATATGCACCACGTAACCACACACACACACCGCTGCTACCCACCTAAGGTCTCCCTGGACACTGGCACATGCTACCAAGTGTCTGGGTCTCGACCATGAGAGGAGGGATGCACACGTGCACAAAACCAGTGTAATGCACATCACACACATGTCAAGCGACAAGCAGGTCTCCTCGTGACACCGGCAGTACCAGTGCCCGGGTCTCGACCGCTACGAGCAATCCAACACAACAGCATCATCATCCAAACACAAGATCATGGGAGGATCTCCTCGTAACACGGGTGCAAATGACCACGTGTCCGGGTCTCGACCCCTAAGAGCGACCCAACTCGAATACACATGCCACACGTAGTATAGACACACACCAAGACACACGATCACATGGTCTCCTCGTGACACTAGTACAACCCACCAAGTGTCCGGGTCTCGACCAACAGTGTGCTACCGTCCACATGCGAGTGTGCAGGCATATAGCATGAGCCACACGCCGGATGCTATAGATGCTCATAGCAGAGCATGGACCTCGCCATGCATCTCCCATGACGTCGCGTCAGGTCGAGGTCCACACAAAATTCCCCCTGGGCAGATGAACCTGGTAGCGATGTCCTCGATGGAGATCCTGATGCCCCCCATGATGTCATAGCTGAATAGATCCTGGGCGATGAGTCATGTGGTTTGTCCGTCATGTAGAGATAGCTCCTCCTGTCACATGCGAGTCGGCTCCCGCCCTCAAAGACGAAATGGTGTCTCCGGCTACGACTCCTCACGACGCTACAGCATCACCTGAAATGTATCAGTCCTCACGTGACTGCCAAGGGTCCCAACTCACAGTCTCTCCTCTCTCTGCTCTATTGCAATGCATCTGTGTATGACGGAGGAAAGGGAATGGGTGAGCAGCACGCAAGCATGGACGAAGTGGCGGAGCTGGCCTCCGAGGCGGGACAGAGCATCCTGAGGCACAGGGGTGTACCGCCGGAAGAGGACAGCTGGAGCGACGAACCGGATCACCACTCGTGGATGAAGATGATGATGGGGCAGGTGAGTCGGGTGGCTGACAGTGCGTGATGGCAGTAGTAGAAGGAGGAGCGATGATGGGGTCGACAAGAGCGAGGATGGCGGAAGCCGAAGGCACACTCACCTCTCCTATGACAGTGTCTCCAACGGACGTCATACTCGGAGCTCATACAAGATCCTCCCCGAGTATAGGTGTGCTCGATGTTGCTGGCAGAAGGCTCCTGCCGATAGTAGTGATGCTCCCCTCCTCTGAGAATCGCTCACGCGCTGCCATCATCTCCCGCTGTAGCATGACTACACGCTCCTGCAGATCAGCATAATCTGCCTTAGACATGTCGAGGAAGCCCATGTCGACCTGGTGTAGGATAAACTCTGCCTCACTGGATGCTGCACATGCAGACTGCACAACTCTTGAGTACAGCGCCATCTGCATCTCTTCTGTTGAGGACGATGAAACTGGTGCTGCTGCATCCTCTTGGGGGTCAACCAAGCTCGCAATGTGCTGAGACGCAAGAACATCGGATCCAGCTGCAGGTGTCGCATCCACATCACAGCTCATGTCTATCATGCGAGTAGTGAGCGGTCGCATGCCGAGAGAGAAGGAGAAGGAGGAGTCATCAGAGTCCATGGAGCATGTGGAAATGTCGTCCGTGCAAGTACTGCCACTCTCAGCGTCGATGTCATCAGCACGGTCACCAGCAGGTGAGCACGAAGGGGCAGAACTCAGCTCCTGCTGATGAGGTGACTCCATCTGCGTGTAAGGACCTGCTCCAGTGTCCTCGACTGCCGCCATAGTGGACACATATGTGCAGAAATCCAGCTCGAAAATGCCTGTCAAGGCGACCAGCAAGCGCAGCTGGCGCTCACGCACTATCTCGTCGGGAAGGCTGGTTGCTGCCACCTGCTCGATGATAGAGTGAGGACCACCATCTGACTCCGTCATGTATGTCGCTGCTCCATCGTGTGTACGGGAACCCAGACACTATAGGAACATGGACGACTCCTCACGCTGAAGCTGGTCCTCAGGTAGCGCAGATGAGCCTGCTGTGTCTGCTGCAGCATATGTCCCAGCGACATCTCTTACACCTGTTGCTCTCAAGAATGCCTCAACCTCTAAAAGACCAACCGGCCGACTCTGCTCATGCACTGCGACTGTTGTCAAACTGGTGTGAATCTCATGCGCCAACGTCCTTGGAGATCCGTATGGGGCATCTCGATCCGCACAATACTCCTCTGCAACCGCCAGGCCGCCACCAGTCGGAGTCGCGAGTGGCACCACCCAAGCACGCGGCACCTACACTCCTACTTATGCAACCTACTACTGCAGAACGTCCGGCTCCTGCCCCAGGGTAGATGTCAAACTCGATGTCATACATGTCTCAAGTCCTGCAACCTCTGCCGGAATGGTGTGAGCCTGCTGTACACACTCTCCCAAAAGTCCGGTAGACGCATCCCGATCCATACGGGACTCCTGTGCCGCCGCTGGGCCTGCACCGGTCAGAGCTGCGAGTGGCAACGTCCAAGGACGCCGTGTCTGCGCTCCTCCTGATGTAACCTGCTGCTGTGGAAAATAAGGATCCAGCCTAGACGTGGAAGTCGAGCTCGATGACACGGAAGTCTCCACCATGAACGCCATGTCGGGATCGGACTCCACGCCATGTGCTGTCAACGTATCGTCTGGGTCTGGCTGAGCTGACGCTCGGGCACCACGATCCGGCGCGAGTGTGGATCCTGTCACTACGGTCACATCAGGCAATGCGCGGTGACCACACTCCCCCTCGACAGGTACAGCAACGGAGGCCGCGGAAGTGGAGGATGTATCAAAACCAGCGCAAGCACGACGTGCGGAGCGTTGACGCCGACGTCGCGGGGTCACTCGACTGGAACGACTGCATGAAGACATGTCATTGTGAGGTGGCATCGTGGTCGCAGCAGAGTGGAGGATCGAAAAGATGGTGGCAGCCTGGGAATCGCTGGCAGGTGGAGCTGAAGGTACACCATCGGATGAGTAAGGAGGAGAGGATGGAGGAGATGTGATCAAAGAGGCCGTCCACAAACGAGTAGCAGAAGCACGCTCAGTGACGACGAGGTCACAAAGCTGATGCACCGTCTGTCGCAGGCTGTGGATCTCGGCGAATATGCTCCCCAGAGGTCCAGCTAAGGGATCTACCAACGCCGGCAGATCTGTATGCTGTGGAGGGCACAGGCTCGGACGAGGCTATAGCCAAGGTGGACGCCAACCGGGACGGCGCGTCCAACAGCGACGCCAACCATGACGTCCATCACCACAGTAGCAACAGGCGAACGCGCAGGGCGCCTGCTCAGATGTCCGCGCACTCATCTCGCGCGCTAGACGATGGATAGGTACCCAGGGCACCTACTCCCGGTGGTAAACACGAAGCCACGGGAGAGAATGAGGCCAGTAGGTACTGTCACTCCTGGAGGTCACAGCGGCCGGGTCAGCAAACTTGACCAGACGGGACGAGCTGCACTACCACAGCACGCCCGGAGACTAAAGTCTGACTAACTGCGGCCACTAATGCTGCTGCCACTAATAGAGCAAAGACTACTCCAAGACGACAAGGGGTGGCGGCTGCTAGTGTGGCTATTGCTCCAAGCGGTAGACGACCCAGCCCTTGGAGATGGAAATACTCGAATCCGCCGTCGATCCTACGGAGTGACGAGTGCCCACCAATCCACGGGCCCCAGGATGACGCCAGTCTAGGACGCGTCTCAAAGCGGAGATCGCCGCTGACGCACAATCCGTTGTCGGCTGAGAAGGCAAAAAAGCAAGCGATGGAAAACCGCCGCACTATGTAGTCGTAACTCCACACGATACTGCTACTGCTGCTATGAAAGTTGTTGCTGCTGCGGCGGTAGTAGTTGGACGATTCCTCCTCTTTTGGTTTTTTTTGGGTTTTTTTTTCTTGCTCTCGGACACCCCTTTTTTCTCTCTCTATCTCGCTCTCCCCTCCTCTCGCCCCCACCCCCATCCCTCCCTTTTTTTTTTCTTTCTGCTCACCCCGGGTTTGACCGTCACCCGGTTCGTGATTGGCCCCTAGAAAGGGGGCAGGTCACGATTGGGGAGGGGGAATAAAAAAACGAGGGGGCGATGTCAGGTCACCCCCCCCTCCTCGCTCCTCGCTCGCTCGCAAAAAAAAGCGAGCGAGCGAGTGAGTGAGGCGAGGGGAGGGGAGGGGGGGTCTGCCCCTCCCTCCGTCCGTCGGCCGACGAAGCCGACAGGCCCCTCCGAGGGGCCCCTCGGAGGGGCTCGACGGGGCCCTCCGAGGGCCCCTTCGAAAGGAGGGGAGGGGGGCGAAAGGGGCCGACGGGCCCCCCCTCGGAGAGGCCCCCCTGATGGGGGTCGAGGGGGCCCCTTCGAGGGGCGGGGGCCGTCACAGGAGAATTGCGAGGCCCTCCTGCAGCAGCAGCAGCTGTAGGGGCAAGTGCAGCTGCTGCGGTTGCTCCTGCTTCTGCTGCTTCCGTCGCTACTATTGTTGCTGCTACTCTGCGCAGCAGTTGCTGCTATTGCTTGATTTTGCCGCCGCTGCTGTTGCCGCTGCTTCCGCTGCTGCTGCTACTGTTGCAAAACTGTGCAACAGCTGCTACTGTTGCTTGCTGCTGCCGCGGCAGCCGCTTGCTGCTGCCGCCGCTGCCGCTTGCTGCTAACGCCGCTGCCGCTTGCTGCTGCCGCCGCTGCCACTTGCTGCTGCCGCCGCTGCTGCTTGCTGCTGCACACTGCTGCTGCACTGCCGCCGCTGCTGCACTGGCTGCTGCTGCTACTGCTATGTGCTGCTACTGCTGACGCCGCTACTGTAGCGGCTGATGCGTTGCTGCTACTGCTGTTGCTGCTGCTGATGCGCCCAACGCGGTTGCTGCTGCTGTTGCTGCTGCCGCCTATGCAGCTGATGCGAATGCTAGTGCTGGCTGCAGTCGTTGATGCTCCTATGCGCGGCTCACCGCCCCTGTGGCATTCACGTGCAGTCGTTTTGCGCTCCTTCACGCTACTGTCGGCGTGGCGCCACGTGGCGCGTTCTCTTCGCGTTCCGCCCACTGCTGCTGCTTCTGCTCCTCACACGGCCCCCTGTGCTCTGATACCGAATTGGAAATGTTTTAGGGCATGAAGGCCCATGCAATAACGGGCATGAGCTCTGTGTGTGAGTGCGATGCAAGATGGCAAGAATATGGCTAAGTCTGGAACGCAGAATATAAAAGAACAAGGAGAAATTACAAATGAGCCCCTAGCGAGCTTACATAAGGGTGCCGACAGCTAGCCGCACCGGGCCCCGTCACCCCTGCTGAACCCAAATGAGTCAACAGGGAGAAAACACTGCATACACCATGACAGGAACAAAGGTGGTCTCCTCGAGGCAGCGGAACAGCTCTCCGAGTGCCCGGGTCTCGACCACCGAGAAAATATGAGCAGTGCCAACAAATCTCGGAATCAACGTCCAGACATCACAGACAGCTTTCCGAACATCGGAAGCCCCACAACAGCCATCGGGTCTCCTCGTCGCACCGGTACAGTCCACCGAGTGCGCGGGTCTCAACCCACCGAGAAAACTCTCCTGCCTCCTGACAAGCCCACATGGCTGCTGGAACGCATCGACCGCTTCTCGCCGGTGTTGTCGTAGGTTCTGGAGAAGTCTCGGTGCAGTCCGGAGGCCCGTCGTGTCGTCACGCCCTCCTCTACCATATACCCTGAATGTGGGCATATTGGTAAACCAGCTGTGTCGGTCGTGACGGGTGGAAGCCACACAAACCAACATTATTAACATTACAATAATGTCCATTGATACTTTGACTTCCAGTACCCATGCAATATATACCAAATGTATCCATGAAGATGGAAGCTATGTGAATACAACACTTCCAACTCACTCCTACGGTCATATATTTGTTCTACCGGTTCGCACTAGGAACCTCTTCGCGTGATCCCGAATGGACATCGGCACAATCCACAGACGTCCGTTGATGGTGCGCACGGCGTCAGCAAATTCCACAATGGACAACATCTCATTGCCGCCGGCCGCGTCCATTCGGCAAGCATTCATTGGCAATAGAACTGTCCTCTTTCGTGCGAAGCGCAAACGTCGGGTACAGCGCGACGAAATCGGTCTACATGCATGGCTCCAGCTTCAACGAACTCCACGCCGCACAAATGTAGACAACAAAATGAACCTCAGGCTGTCAAGACAGCCTGTCAAACATGCGAGGTTTGTTTAGGGCATGCAAGTCCATCACGACTAAATACTTTGCACGAATAGTGGATACAGTTGTCATGTTATTCGTTTTTCGCTCGGACAATGGAAAACATGGGCACTGCTGTCATTTCGTTTTCGACTATAGACATCGCTGACACATCAACTTCGATTATGGACACTGGCGTCGGTTCGTTTCCGACTATGGACACCGCGGATCTATCGACCGAAACGATGGGCACCGGAGCATTTGTCCCCATCTGTTAAATACATGAAACATATGTCAGCCATGCCCGTTTTCGCTCGCATAATAAAAACATGGGCACAGTTGTTATTTTGTTTTCGACTATGGACACTGCTATCTTTTCGTTCTCGACTATGGACACCGGCATCTTTTTGTTTTCGACTATGGACACCGCTGATCTATCGGTCGAAACGATGGGTATATTACGACATCGTGCTTTTACCAAGTACCACGAGATTTAATCCGCGGCGCCATATGGAGGAGTTTTCCCACAAGTTCCTGTCTCCACATATTAGTTTGTATTTGCTCAAGGACGAGCAACATAGTACAACACTCTCTATGCATTGTTACTCACAAGGCGAGGAAATCACGCTATTGAGGTAACCCACAGTCTCTATTTGTGTGAACATGTTGAGTACGTTTTTTCTATCAAATCATTGTATGATAAGAGCCTACACAAATCTGTTGAGGAAGGGGTGAAGTGCAATTATCTTCCCATTACCATTTCACACACAGTTCTGGTGTAATGTTGAGCAATGCTCCTTCCAGAGCATATTAAGCGCTCACCATCTGTGGGGAAGGGATGTGATGCAACCGCAGGAGTCCTAGAGGCTTCAACGAAAGGGCAGTGAGAAAAAGAGGAGGGGCAGGAGGGAGTCAGGTGTTAGTGAATGAAATGAATGGTCTTGTGTTAAACAAGTGATGATGCATGAGTAGCATTCATGCCCACACAAGATCAACATTGCTTCCCACGTGCTGGCTGGTAGGACTGGCAACGTAACGTCAACCCCTGATGGAGGGAGGCTGCACATGTAGCCGAGAGCCTTGTGGCCAAGACTCACCAAAGAGCAACCCAGCTGGGCAGCCTGAGGTCTATGAACCACGTAGTTAGACAAAATCCCATCCCAAGCTGCCATTCCAAGGTCAGGGCTCAGCAAGGCATTCCAGCCCACATCCCCTGACAGATGGGGATCAGAATATCTGACCTGTCAGAACCATTATTTGACGTACCATAGAGCTGCACTCCTCATCCCCACAGCATAGAGAACACCAATAGACTTCACCACAATAAGACCCAACCGTCAGACAGTCACGAAGTTTGAGCTGCCAGCTCCTCCCACTTTCTCCTCTGCTGGACGACCCACTCCATCTTCATCACCTCCTCAGCTGTAGGCCTGTGCTCGGGATTGGCAGCCAGAAGCCGCCTAAGCACCTCCTTTGCCCCCGCAGAGGCGCCGAGGAGAGCAGGAGCTGACGTGTCAAGCTGCGCCCGGCGAATATTCCGCAGAAGCATGGCAGTGGTCCGTCCAGAAAATGGCAGGCGACCCTCCGAGAGAAGGTAGTAGAGGATGATGCCGAGGCCCCATATGTCAGAGGGAAAACCAACATCGCTCCTGCCTTCCACAACCTCTGGCGCTACATAGGCGGGGCTGCCCACAAGGCCAGAGGTGACGTGCGCTCCTTCACCGCCAACTAGTTTCTCTGCGAGGCCGAAGTCAGCCAAGCGCACAGCTTGTTGCTGCTGCTGCGGGGACTGCTGTGGTGAAGCAGTTGAGGCGGCCTGGGCCATCTCAGCGAGAGCATTGGATGAGGCGGATGGTGCAATGCGGGGAATGTTCCCGCCGCCCCTCAGCCCGCCCAACAACCGGCCTAGGAAACCAGGAGAAGTCTTCTTAGAGGAGAGATCGTTGCTTTGCTGGCGATTCGAAGTCAAGCAGCGCCTCAACCCCTTACCCTGTACACCTGAGGCGGCGGTGGCGTCAGGTGCGTCAGCCTGACGCATTTGTGCAAAGCCTGAGGCGAAGTCACCCGATCTAACGGGAGCCAAAAGAAGCACGTTCTCCGGCTTTACGTCTCTATGCACCACGCCACTCGCGTGGCACTGTGCAAGGGCTCCAGCCAGCTCCCCAATGACCCACCCCGCCTCAACCTCCACCAGTTCCCGCCTACGCCTGCGCGCCTCATCCACATCCGCGGCACCTGCGGCGTGGCTGCCAGCCGCACTGTCGGACCTACTGCGGGAGGGGCGCTGGCGCTGTTGCTGGCGAGGGTTCCTGCGGCCCTCAGCCTCGTCCTCCCACGCGTCCCTTCTGCCGTCTATGTAATCGGCGAGGTTCCCGCCCCGACACAGCTCCATGACGATGTTCACTCTTTTCTCATCCTCGCAAGCGTCCACTACCTTCACAATGCCGTCGTTCCTCGCGCTCAGGTCTTGGGTCAGCGCAACCTCCCGCAGGAGCCGCTGGTGGTGGCGCTCGTTTGTGGAGGGGACGGCGCCGGCGGCGCTGGCGGAAGGAGTCTTGGGAACGATCTTGCAAGCGAGCTTTTCCCCCGTGGCACGACTCGTCACCTCCCGCACAACGCCGAAGTGGCCTGAGCCGATCTTCCTCCCAACGATGTACTTGTGACTCAGCTTCTCGTGCCTGAGAGGAGGTGGAGCAGAAGGCTCCATCGCCGGAGCCTGGGCTAGTGTCCTGCCGAGCAGATGGGTGAAGATGCCGCTAGTGTGGAGGGCAGATAACAGAGTTGAACGTAAGCAGGAACAAGAATAGCTCTGGTCGAGACGAAACTTTCTTGTTACGAATACCGTGACGTACGCAAAACTTGGCTCTCAAGCACGGCGACGATAGGTGGTTGCAGAGAATGTCAAGATACTTTCGAGGGTGCGGAACACCGACCAGCGCTATTTTGGGCATGGACACGGCCACAACCTGCAGCCACAGCCGTAGACTGGTCTGTTACGTCATGCTGCCGCCTCAAGCGTGTGGACAACCTTCGCCTGCACCTTCCACACGACGCAATGACGAAAGCAACTTGCAGGCGAGTGCCCCGGACAAAAATGACAGAAGTTCTATTCTGATCGCACACAACATAATGCTTTTCATCACCCTTGTATCCTTTTGAGCACATACATGCCATGAAGCGGGGCGTATACATCGTAACCGACCAATACTTTGTGCAGCCCACGAATGAACCAGCTCTCATGAAGGTACCCACCGCCCCGCTGTAGCAGAACGATATTCCCATGTGCCTGAGGGTTTGGCAAAAAAACATGCGTAAGGTAGGTTTACATGATGAACCTTACGGGCTGCCATCTTCAATGACGTCCTCGGGCCCGAGGACGACTGACCGTATTACCCTCTTTCCCTAACTTTTTCCTCACCGTAGGCTGGGAATCAGCCGGTGCGCTAACTGCAAAGCGCGGATGTGTCACGTACACGCGCTCTGCGTGGCACTGCTCTGCTTGAGAGCGAACGATCAATGGTCCGTGACATCATCATCTCTGTCGTTCAGTCTAATTCCCGGGTAATGCTTCCGCATGAGAACGCAATCTCAATGACAACTCGGACAAAAACGGTTGCGTAAATGGAGCATCCTTCAGTCAAGGGGCTGTGTTTCCTTCAAAGCCCCCCGCCCTGCCTGCCCCAGATACGACGCTAGCATTGACGTCATGGATCCCAAGCTGGTCCTCGCGAGAAAGCCACGTTTCGCCCACAAGCTTTCGAACGTTCCTTAACCGATACGCCCTGCTTCCTAAATTATGGCCTTCCACGCGGCAGGCAGCCAGCCTTTCGAACTCTGACGTTTCAGACTTTCCAACATCACTGACTCCTGAAAGGCAGCTAATCTCCGATTTGCCCCCATTCTATCCACGACCTCTTCAGTTTTCCCAACTTATCACCCGGTCATCCCAAGATTTTAGGGAAGTTCTGTTACGCCGAACAGAGCGTAGATGGTGAAGAGGAAAAAGTTGCGAGGCAAAACGCATTTTTTTAGATTGGGACACTTGATAATTACCTGTAAGTGTACTTCGATAACAAGTGTCGAAATGGTCAAACACATATATACAAGTGACGAGTTACGAATGACGCATAGTCGGAGTCGTTGGGTCGGATGTCAAGCGACGCGTGTGGAGTCGCTTCATGATTGGTCGGATTTGAGAAGTTCCGTCAAGAAGTCGGGGGTCTTCGAGAATTAACGGTGAAGATGTGCAGTGCATCTTTATAAATCTGGATTCGTCGAGAGTCGTCGAGAAGTCGACCGAAGGGTCGTGACACTTCTATTCGTAGGTTCGCAAGAATGGTCGAATCTGCCACAAGGTTCGGGAATATCCATTGGGGGCGGAGCAGTTGGCCAGTTTGCCTTCGGCCGTCGGAGTGAATATCGCGGTCCTCGCGACGCAATGGGTTGTTTGTGTAACAACAGAAATGCCCACTCCAGAAGATTAGGGACTCGTGTACGTCTTGTACGTAACACCCCCCCCCCCCCCCCCCCTTTTAGCCGCGACGTCCCGGCGCGCGTATTGACGTGGCCTCGAGATGGCGGTAGTAGTCGTCGATGAGATGATCAACATCTCGAAAGTTGTCATAGGGCTCCCAAATGTTATGTGCGGCGTTGTAGCCGTGCCACTTGACGAGATATTCTCTCCTCTTGCCTGGTCGTCGATGGCCAAGGATGTCCTCCATGATATACTCCCGTGTCTTCATCTACTGCAACTAGAGGCGAAGGAGGGACATCTCTGCTAGGGAAGTTTTCTCTCGGGTCTTGGTAATGCTCGAGTCTGCTGACATGGAACACCGGATGAACTTGCATAGTGTCGAGGAGTTGGATTCGCGCAACCACAGGGGTGAGAAAGTGTGTAGAAGCTTCCTAGCGACGCAGCCGTTGACTAGGCGTTACTGCCTGGTTAGACGGTGACGACAGTGACAAGTCGTGCACACGACGGCTAGGGTCTGGCTAGGAGACAAGGCAAAGTGTCAGAATGCTTCAATTGCATTTGCAGAGAGAGAGAACAAATGACAGGTCCATGGCATAAGTACATGCCGCGGCGCACGGCAGGTGTCGCACGCGTCAGTGCAAGATCTGTCCTAAAAACCGGCCCAAAACCACTGTTTTGGCCGTAACTCTGCGCACACATGTCAGAACGCTACGCCGTCTAAACCTAGACGTGCAGGATCACAAGCCGGACGCTACGACTGGTCACATGCATGCATCCAGCATCAAACAGTGGAGACACAATGCAAAAACATGCAAATCCGCCCACGGCCAGTCCACGGATTAACTCTTGTGTGCCGCAGAAAAACTGCAGGTAGCGTCCAGAGCTCTGGAACGGTCGTCGGTCAGCTCCAACCTGGTAGTCCACCACTAGATGACGCACCGGTACCACCATGGTCCGCATCAGGGATCTGCACGAGCATGGACACGGCCGAGTGGTCACATTACAGTGTACAGGTTGACAAGAACGTCACAAATCACAACACTCCCCGAGGACCCGATGGTACGCATGTCCATACACGTGCAGCACTGAGACAAGTACAACAACGAGTGCAGCGACAGATGCAGCGCGGACATATACACATCCCACACTCAGCCACTCTCAGGCAAGGGGCGAAGTCCAACAGAACGAATGGCCACCAGGAACTTTCCGCGTGCTAGTGCCTTCGTCAAGAAATCAGCACGCTGCATGTCAATGCCAACCCAAATGACGGAGATCACGTGTCGCTCCACCAGATCACGTACAAAGTGATGCTCAACTGCAATGTGCTTCGTGCCAGCATGAAAGACACCGGAGTTCTCCGCAATGGCAAGAGCACTCTGGTTGTCACAACGAAGCACATGGCGGGTACAGACTGGCCAAGCTCAAGGAACAGGCGCTGCAGCCATACCGCCTCAGCAGCCCCTGGACCCAGAGCAACGTACTCTGCCTCCGATGAGCTACGTGCAATGCAGCCTTGCATCCCGCTACGCCAGGACACGGCGGTCCTACCGAGCAGGAACATGTAACTGGTGCGACTGGTCCATCTGGACTCGAGGCCCAGTCGCTGTTGGTGTAGTCGTCAAGGACCACTGAACACTACCGGTGAAAGCAGAGTCTGAGGTACGGTGTGGAGACCACGTACCGCACCACTCGCACAGCCGCGTGAAGGTTTCTAGAACGTGGAGCCTGCGAGAATTGGGCAAGGAGGTTGACGGTGAATGCGATGTCAGGACGTGTGGTAGTGGCCAGGTACATCAGAGATCCGATGAGGCGGAGGTATAGGGTCACATCCACTGTCTCCCCCAGCTGTGTGGGATTGTCCACCTTCAGGGCATCATGCCCGTCAGGCGTGAGAGGTGTGGAAGCCATGGGTACTGCACCAAGGAGGTCGCTGAAATGCTCCCCCACAACACGTGCGTATCGGACCTGATGCAGTAGTAGAGTGCGGCGTCTGCGGTCACGCACTATCTCCACGCCCAGAAACACCGCTGCAGGACCAAGGTCCTTCATCCTGCAGGCAGTCTGGAGGAAATCCTTGGCCTCTTTCACAGCCTACAGTGAAGGAGACGCGATCAGAAGGTCGTCGACGTTGACCAGGATGGCGGTGAATCGCTCAGGCATCGGTTGGATGAAAAGGGAGGGATCTGCCTCGCTCTGTACATATCCCGCACGAGTCAGGTTGCCCGTGATCTCTTGGCTCCAACACCGAGGAGACTGCTTGAGGCCATACAAGGACTTACACAAGCGCTAGACCTTGTCACCGTCTTCAAAGCCGGGTGGTTGTGCCAAGTAAATCTCCTCATCTAGAGAGCCATGGAGGAACGCATTGCTCACGTCCAACTGGTGCAGTTCCCAGTCATGCTGAACCACTACACCGAACAGAGCTCAAGCTGAGGTCATGCGGCCGACAGGGACAAAGGTGTCAGTGTAATCGATGCCCTCAATCTAAGAGTACCCCTTGACGACCAAGCGAGCCTTGTGGCATTTTATTGAGCCATCAGACTTCACTTTCTTATGAAAGACCCACTTGACCTGAATAGCCTTCCTCCCAGGTGGAAGGTCGACTAGCTCGTAAACTCCGTACTCTCGAATGACGCGAAGCGCATCCTCACATGCAGTACGCCAAGCGTCAGTATCCTGTGACGAGAGAGCTTCCCTCAGTGTGCCCGGGTCAGGCGCCATAGAGGGAGAGCTCTGTGTGGCAAGGGCGCACACCTCAATGTTAGGTGTGACGAGCAAAAGATCGGCTGTTACGTCACAGGCGATATGAAACTTGCGAGTGATGAGGTCGTGACCTACGGGACACGCTGGATGTATCTTTGTGTGCTCAGTGCGGACACTCAGGCTTATGGCCTTTGTGCCGGGATCACCACTCGCGATGCTACGAGTGGAGCGCCTGGGTGCGGGACTTGACACTCGCACAGCTCCTGAGTCCAATGGTCGCAGACGACCGCCAGGCTCACAGAAGTAACCCGAGCTCGAGGGGCGCACCTCAGGCTCAGGAACAGGCACAATCGCAGCTGGGGAGGGCTGAGGCAAGGGAGCTAGTGATGTCGTGCGAGGAGATACAGGTGTGGGAGACGTGTGGCTCGGTGCGACAGTAGGAGCAGGTGAGATAGGTCCACACACGGAGGCAGGAGTTCCGGCGGACGTAGGTACGGTCTCTGGAGCACAGACAAGTAAGGGATCATGGGTACCTGTGGGGTGCAAGGGGTAAGGGGTAGAAGCCGATGGTGCTAGAGAGATCTCTGGACCGATAGCGATGATCACTGGGTCATGAAGAGCCGAAGAAGTGGAGGGAGCTCGAACGGACACATCAGCCTGGCGAGCAGTGCTCGCAGGCGCAGACTCCCCTATCCGTCGAGAAATCTCACACGTAGGTACGTGCTCGACGGACAGCGACGTGATCACGGTAGGTAAGCGATTCAAAGAAGAGCGTGTCGTGTGACTCAACAATGCGACGACGAGAAGGGTCTCAAAAACGCTATGGCTTCGACTGCGGGGAGATGTTGACGAAGGCACACAAGCGACCTCGCAGTGAGACATTGGACCCCTGCTGGTCCTCAATGTACCACACAGAAGCCAAGGATCCCCAGACGCGAGCGAGGCGCAGGTCAGTACGGTGGTCAAACCACAGCTCATACGGTGTGACGTGGTTCGGCAGAGGACCGTGCGGGAGGCAGTTCCAGACCGAAGTCATGTACGCGAAGCCTTCAAAAGCGAAGGATTCTGGGATACCGCACTCAGACCGCATAGTGCAAACCGCATCCTCCATGGTGCGGTTCCAGCGCTCAGAAACACTGTTCTGCTAAGGAGTAGCAAGAGCGTAGACCTGGTGAAAAATCCCATGCTCGGCAAAGAAGCTACCCATCTCGCCAAGAAACTCGCCGCCGCGATCCGAGCCGAAGGTGTGCAGCGTGTGGAGAGACTGACGCTTAGCCATCACTAACCAGAAGCGAACCGCGAGAGCAGCGTCACTCTTCTGGTGCAGGCTGTAGACCCACCGCATCCGGGTGAAGTCATCAGTCAGGGTCAGGACGTATCGACCCCGATCGGCAAGAGACTCGAAAGGGAGTGGACCAAGAAGGTCCGAGTGAACTNCCACCAGGAACTTTCCGCGTGCTAGTGCCTTCGTCAAGAAATCAGCACGCTGCATGTCAATGCCAACCCAAATGACGGAGATCACGTGTCGCTCCACCAGATCACGTACAAAGTGATGCTCAACTGCAATGTGCTTCGTGCCAGCATGAAAGACACCAGAGTTCTCCGCAATGGCAAGAGCACTCTGGTTGTCACAACGAAGCACATGGCGGGTACAGACTGGCCAAGCTCAAGGAACAGGCGTTGCAGCCATACCGCCTCAGCAGCCCCTGGACCCAGAGCAACGTACTCTGCCTCCGATGAGCTACGTGCAATGCAGCCCTGCATCCCGCTACGCCAGGACACGGCGGTCCTACCGAGCAGGAACATGTAACTGGTGCGACTGGTCCATCTGGACTCGAGGCCCAGTCGCTGTTGGTGTAGTCGTCAAGGACCACTGAACACTACCGGTGAAAGCAGAGTCTGAGGTACGGTGTGGAGACCACGTACCGCACCACTCGCACAGCCGCGTGAAGGGTTCTAGCACGTGGAGCCTGCGAGAATTGGGCAAGGAGGTTGACGGTGAATGCGATGTCAGGACGTGTGGTAGTGGCCAGGTACATCAGAGATCCGATGAGGCGGAGGTACAGGGTCACATCCACTGTCTCCCCCAGCTGTGTGGGATTGTCCACCTTCAGGGCATCATGCCCGTCAGGCGTGAGAGGTGTGGAAGCCATGGGTACTGCACCAAGGAGGTTGCTGAAATGCTCCCCCACAACACGTGCGTATCGGACCTGATGCAGTAGTAGAGTGCGGCATCTGCGGTCACGCACTATCTCCATGCCCAGAAACACTGCTGCAGGACCAAGGTCCTTCATCCTGCAGGCAGTCTGGAGGACATCCTTGGCCTCTTTCACAGCCTCCAGTGAAGGAGACGCGATCAGAAGGTCGTTGACGTAGACCAGGATGGCGGTGAATCGCTCAGGCATCCGTTGGATGAAAAGGGAGGGATCTGCCTCGCTCTGTACATATCCCGCACGAGTCAGGTTGCCCGTGATCTCTTGGCTCCAACACCGAGGAGACTGCTTGAGGCCATACAAGGACTTACGCAAGCGCTAGACCTTGTCACCGTCTTCAAAGCCGGGTGGTTGTGCCAAGTAAATCTCCTCATCTAGAGAGCCATGGAGGAACGCATTGCTCACGTCCATCTGGTGCAGTTCCCAGTCATGCTGAACCACTACACCGAACAGAGCTCAAGCTGAGGTCATGCGGCCGACAGGGACAAAGGTGTCAGTGTAATCGATGCCCTCAATCTGAGAGTACCCCTTGACGACCAAGCGAGCCTTGTGGCATTTTATTGAGCCATCAGACTTCACTTTCTTGTGAAAGACCCACTTGACCTGAATAGCCTTCCTCCCAGGTGG
This sequence comes from Penium margaritaceum, assembly GCA_023375785.1. NCBI lineage: Eukaryota > Viridiplantae > Streptophyta > Zygnematophyceae > Desmidiales > Peniaceae > Penium > Penium margaritaceum. The sequence goes on from SZWC01003431.1 coordinate 139,089, forward strand.
AAGGTCGACTAGCTCGTAAACTCCGTACTCTCGGATGACGCGAAGCGCATCCTCACATGCAGTACGCCAAGCGTCAGTATCCTGTGACGAGAGAGCTTCCCTCAGTGTGCCCGGGTCAGGCGCCATAGAGGGAGAGCTCTGCGTGGCAAGGGCGCACACCTCAATGTTAGGTGTGACGACCACAAGATCGGCTGTTACGTCGCAGGCGATATGAAACTTGCGAGTGATGAGGTCGTGACCTACGGGACACGCTGGATGTACCTTTGTGTGCTTAGTGCGGACACTCAGGCTTATGGCCTTTGTGCCGGGATCACCACTCGCGATGCTACGAGTGGAGCGCCTGGGTGCGGGACTTGACACTCGCAGAGCTCCGGAGTCCAATGGTTGCAGACGACCGCCAGGCTCACAGAAGTAACCCGAGCTCGAGGGGCGCACCTCAGGCTCAGGAACGGGCACAATCGCAGCTGGGGAGGGCTGAGGCAAGGGAGCTAGTGATGCCGTGCGAGGAGATATAGGTGTGGGAGACGTGTGGCTCGGTGCGACAGTAGGATCAGGTGAGATAGGTCCACACACGGAGGCAGGAGTTCCGGCGGACGTAGGTACGGTCTCTGGAGCACAGACAAGTAAGGGATCATGGGTACCTGTGGGGTGCAAGGGGTCAGGGGTAGAAGCCGATGGTGCTAGAGAGATCTCTAGACCGATAGCGATGATCGTTGGGTCATGAAGAGCCGAAGAAGTGGAGGGAGCTCGAACGGACACATCAGCCTGGCGAGCAGTGCTCGCAGGCGCAGACTCCCCTATCCATCGAGAAATCTCACACGTAGGAACGTGCTCAACGGACAGCGACGTGATCGAAGTCAGATCACGGTAGGTAAGCGATTCAAAGAAGAGCGTGTCGCGTGACTCAACAATGCGACGACGAGCAGGGTCTCAAAAACGCTATGGCTTCGACTGCGGGGAGATGTTGACGAAGGCACACAAGCAACCTCGCAGTGAGACATTGGACCCCTGCTGGTCCTCGATGTACCACACAGAAGCCAAGGATCCCCAGACGCGAGCGAGGCGCAGGTCAGTACGGTGGTCAAACCACAGCTCATACGGTGTGACGTGGTTCGGCAGAGGACCGTGCGGGAGGCAGTTCCAGACCGAAGTCATGTAGGCGAAGCCTTCAAAAGCGAAGGATTCTGGGATACCGCACTCACACCGCATAGTGCAAACCGCATCCTCCATGGTGCGGTTCTAGCGCTCAGAAACACTGTTCTGCTAAGGAGTAGCAAGAGCGTAGACCTGGTGAAAAATCCCGTGCTCGGCAAAGAAGCTACCCATCTCGCCAAAAAACTCGCCGCCGCGATCCGAGCCGAAGGTGTGCAGCGTGTGGAGAGACTGACGCTTAGCCATCACTAACCAGAAGCGAACCGCGAGAGCAGCGTCACTCTTCTGGTGCAGGCTGTAGACCCACCGCATCCGGGTGAAGTCATCAGTCAGGGTCAGGACGTATCGACCCCGATCGGCAAGAGACTCGAAAGGGAGTGGACCAAGAAGGTCCGAGTGAACTAACTCGATATGACGGAGTACGCGAGAACGGGAGTCAAGGTAGGTGCACCGATGCATCTTGCCCTGAGCGCAGAAGAGATAGTCGGTCTTGGGCGGCTTCTCAAAAGAAGCCGCCTCAAGTCAGAGGGTGGGCTGTGTCCGAATGAGCTTTGACACAGTTTCGGAGCCTACATGACACAAGGCGGCGATGAAGCAATCGCTGATGCTCAGAAAACAACACCAGTGACAAAAACACAAGGAAGGGGGTGGAGAGCAAGGAGCAGAAGTCTGAGAGACACGTTATAGGCCATCCATAACAGAGGCACGAATGACAACGTTGCGAGTGTCAATAGCAGTCATAGTCGCGGACTCTGTAGTATGCTCCACAGAGAGTCCCATCAGTGTGCAAGCATGTATAGAAAGCAAACTGAGCTCAAGGTCAGGCACAAACAACACCTCGAAAAGATAGAGGGGGCCAGACGGACCATCGAAACGCATGAACCCAACACCCTGGACTGGCAAGGACTGGCCAGAGCCTGTGCGGACGGAACGAATGGACCAACGGGGCCAAGAACAACGAAGTCACTACGACGACATGTCATGTGATGAGTGGCACGGGAATCGATGATCCAAGTGCCACTGGAATCACGACTGAAGGACATCACTGTACAATGGGCAATGGAATACTCGGCATCAGAAGGACGTTGGGCAGTTCGTGGGGAGGAACGATGAAGGGCAAAAAGGTGAGACTCATGAATCCAGTCGGTACAGTCAGGCCCATCGTCATCACATGCTGATTGTGCCCCCCCACACGAGTCATCCCAAGCCACAAGGACAGATGGACAGACAGTCTGTGAACCACTCGGCTGTGACAACAGACTCCTACCTCCCTGAAAGTGAAGCACCAGAAGGTGTCGGAGGTCGGCGATTGTACGGCCACGTGGGTCCGGATCGCCGCTGCTAGCCGGTGGTAAAACGGGGACTGCTGTAGTCGTGGTCGCCACGCGCCTGGAGAATGTGCTGCTAGGCGTAGAGCGGAGTGCATGTGCAGCCTGAAGCCCGCAAGTAATCTGCGTCCAATCGAGCTGTTGCTGGCACTCGGTGTAGCAATGAGCGCCTCCATTATTGTAGTAGTGAACAGAGCGTCCACTGCTACTACCCTACTGCTCATTGATTTCGAAGACGGGTTTTTTATGAATTTAGGAATCGTTGATTTCGACCAGGGTTTAATTATACTCGTGTTCCGTTAAATTCGTCGAGCAGCTTATGCATTGTCCTTTCATTTCGACGACAGGTCGAGGTCAATTTCCTCGTGTCCGTTAACTTCGACGTCGGTCGACTGTCAACGAGTGCGCGCGTACGCAGCTCGTCAAACGTATCACACAGCCGCAGACCGCTAGCCCGCGCACACGCAGCTCATTGTCAGGTTCGGACCAATGCGATGCGTGCATGCTGGATCGTACAGATTCTGGCGAAAATCTGCACGATCCAGTGCGCGTCAACAACAAGTTTGACTACGTGTCGAGACAAATGTTTTTTTTCAAACGCGCAGTTGTACGTTTGACACTCCAAACACCAATACGCAAAGGATGAAGTTTGAACTCCAACATTTTTGTCGCTGGTCAATTTTCTCGACGACTGCAAGTTCTGCAAGCACTGAACAAAGCTAAGTATGAGCCCCGGCCACTGAAAAGTAAATTCAAGAACTGGTTCCATGAATTCGACAAATGGATTTTGGAATTATTATTGTAGTCTTTTGAATTCTATGTACAAGTCAAATCCGATGAATTTCAACTAGGGTAAAAATATTTTATATCGAAATCATCGAGCAGCTGGGTACCTGATGACGGCTGCTGCTGTGACTGCTGCGGACCCGAGCCGCGCTTCCCCTTCTTCTTCTTCCCCTGTGCTACTGCCGCGACATCCTGTGTCTGAGTCGGTGGAAGCGGGATGGAAGAGGAAGAGGAAAATGAGGATGAGGATGTGACGGAGGATGGAGAAGGGAACTGCAGGAGGGGCGTCGGTGGTGATGCGACGACTGCTGTAGCAAGGGGAGTCTCTTGATGGGCCACAGCTGCCTCACGGGCGGAAGTCACTTGGAGGAAAAGCAGGTGCGCCGAAGGAAGAAGCTGCAGTGAGGCAGAAAAGGGCTCCAGCACAGCATCGCTGTTCCTCGTGAAGATGTCTGTGTACTCAAGGCAAACTACGAGCATGATTGTGTGGAGTGCCCACAGTTGTGTACCTCATGAGGTCCCAAGGCGCGTGTAGATGCGCATGGCGCGTGTAGATGCGCATGGCGCATCGCCAATAGTCGGCTGCAGGCTCGGCAGGCCCCTGACAAAGGGAGTGAAAGGCACGAATGTGCGCAGCGTGGGTGGCATGTGTCTCTGCAGTAAGCAGGGATAACGACAGGTCCCAACCGCTGCGTGGATCAGCGCCGGTGCCTGTGTCCGGCTCGCCAAGGAACGAGCGAAAGTCGTCGATGGTCTCGCGTGGCATGGCGTAGAGAAGTCCGCACATCACCCTAGCATGTGCGGATTTCCATCAAATATTGTGGGTAAACGACTTGATAATGTAGTTATATTTCGTAGGAAAAGAATGTATACATGGACGAAAGTCACATATACCCAGTTTTCAGAACTATATAGCTGATATACCAATGTCACGTACCATACAACGCATGTATCAATGGACAGCGAGAAATATCGCAGGTATCAATGCACTGCAAGAAAGCAACAAGTCCTCCACGCACTAAAATATATCACCCATCTGGGAAACGAGGGAAGAAACTAGCTGCGCAGCCCTTACACAATATGTTTCACATTTGAATAGTGATGGAGCAGACCCTACATGCAAACCTGGCGGTTCATTGCCAAACCATCGGTAGAGGCTTGGATGATGTACCTTGCACTGCCATTGTTCTACACAAACCAGTGTGTTTCGGGCCTAGGTTCGATGCAAAGTAATGCAAGCTTGTGTTCCTTTACACAAATTATATTTCACAAATTATACCGATGCAAAAGACAAGTATCATCGGATATCTTTCCAAAGAATAGACAAGCACCGTGGGTGACAAGCGTGCATGTCATCATTAATGGTGACAACTCCATATGCCAACCTCTACCTCACTGGCGTTTTCGGCAGACTTGATGTGACATCGCCGAAGACGTTGGAAATCCCGATTGAATTGAACGAATGTACGATGACCAGTTGAAAAGCAAAGCGTACTGTATTCATAAGTTCTCTTTCATTCGGTACAATCCAAACACAAAGTCATGGCCTTTTACAGTATATGTCATTGAAAGGTCGTCCATTGCCGGCGCTCAAAAAATGGACAAGTGTTTTGGACGATTCCTACACCATGGACCTGTAATTTGCTTGGATTTAGTGGGAAAACATCAAGCGCATGTGGGACTCCAAGGGATGGGACCAATCCCTTGCCGACCCATACAACATGTGCTGGCTCCTAGGTGTTAAACCGGCTCATCGCCATCCGATATGGTGCCCTCCCATTTGGCAGCCATGCGTCCATCTGGGCTCACTATGGTGTGGTCGGTTGTGAACCGTTTAGCACATAATGCGATCCCTTCTAAGATATGGCTGGACAACACATGATGTGTAACCTATATCATGCACATGATTTGGATTTTCTATCAATCTTTTGAATCTGCTTTGTATTATTACTCTTCCTTGTTCTCAAATGCACATCATGCAATAGGCAACATAGAAGGCTCATTCCAACATCAAACCGCTCCATAAGCTGGAATAAATAAGGGGCATCTAGCTTATTTTCCCGTTTCTCTTTCGATGTCCCTAGTGAAATGGAAACATGTATTGTCCTGATCCTCTAATGCTCAGAGGCCGTCCCATCGTGTCACTCCTTTCATGGGGAGGAGATCCGGATGTTCCTTCAAGTGGATGTAGGGAGAGTCATCATCTCGTCGCGTCCCTGAATGAACCAATATGATGCCTGGGTTTCTTGGAACAAGATCAAGCGCATGTGAGACTCAAAGAACTTGGGAACACCTGCCACCGACTCATTTGAAATATGCCACATCATGAGTGGTAAGCTACCACATTGTCGTCCCATATGCTGGGACAACAAATCACTGGCAGCCAAGGGTCCATCCGCACCCCCTCTAATGTGCCGGACTCTGAACCGTCTGTGTAATGAAAGAAAGGGTATATCAATATTGATATATTTATGAATATATTTTTCTATATGTGTATCCATTTTTATATCTCTATCATATGCATATTCGTATTCATTTCAACATCTAATCTATAACTATGTCCATAAGAATATTTTCATTCACATATTTGTATATATATGTATGTTTATCTCTGGATCAAACAATGGATGAAGTCTTTTGTGCTGGATTCACAATCTTTTGATTTTGTGGTACCTTTCGAGCCAATGCGGGGATGTTGGAACGGCTCTACTTTTTCTCGCCTTATTTCCATTTCCGCCATATCTTGTATATTGTCTTTTCGGGTATGCCGAAGTTCAAAGAGTGATTTGGTTTCGATGGCCTCCTCCTTAGCGTCCGTTTCCGATGATGTTTTGCTTATTTTTTTTCAAGGATGCGAAGTCGGACTGAAGGATCGTCGACCCTATTCAGCGACGCCATGCTCTCTTAGGACTCGCTATTCGCTTTTATTAGCTGTCAGCTCGGTGCATAGGATAGAGGACTTGGAGGGTAGCAGGCGTTGATATGCATGCGATTAGAACGCGGCATCTTCTATACATCAGATTCGAAAGTCGACATCTTTTATTTATGCGCTCCCAAAACAGGTCCCTGCCTTCGTCAAGATCTCCGCTCGACAGTCGTTGTAGGTGCGGGTCGCAGAGACAGTAGCTTGGATATATTCGCCCAAACTTCTGTCATAACAATATTTCGTAACCCCCTACCTCTACCTATTACAGCAGGGCGGATATCATAGAACCGAGACAAGACCAGGAAATGAACCTGGCCCAAGAGGGATGTCACCTGCAGAATTTCAGCATTGAGCCATTGCTGGGAAATTTTCTAATACTTTGATGAAAAAATAAATAATAAAAATGAATTCTTTCATTCAAAAGGGAAGATGGAAGGAAGCTTAGGTGTTAGAAATGAGAGCACACAAACCAAATTTTCTTGCTAAATGAGGTGAAAGACGATTGATCGCATGACCATCCAGGCTGTTTTATTAGGTTGGGGCTCAGTTCGAGGTTCAATTCTCGTGTATTCAAGAAATGCCATGTGTAAATCATTCTTTATGCCCCGTTTTTTAAACCTTTTTCTCGGTGCAGAAATTGGGTGGCTAACTAAGCACCCTAAAAGGCCCGGGGTAAAATCCACCCCACTTGAGAAACTTCCAAGTAGCGGGATGATCATTTCTTGGTTTTTTCAAGGCAACCATGAATGTACTTGAAGGGGAAGCTGCATCACGTCATGCGGAATAAATTAATGCAATTCCAATGACTTCCATTGAGTTTTGGTTCTCTAAATTTTACGTAAACAGAGGAGAAACTAGACTCTCGGAGTTTGATTTTGGAGCACGAGAAGCAATGCAGCTAGGCGTTTTGATGCTATGCTCATCACTCTTCGCAGGCGACTTGGAACCACATCAAATGCGCAGCAAAAATAGACACATTGGAGGCTACATGATCCACAAGAAGAAGCACGTTTTTTTTTTGGCCAAATAATGCTAACGTATGTGACTCCAACTCCTACACAAAAATCATCGTTGGAAGTTGCAAAACGGCGTCCAGAGCTTGCTATAGGGGTTTTCCCCTTCGCGTCACTCTGGGAGCAATCGTCATTAATGACTCGTACAGAGAAAATCAAACATTTCAAGTCTCCAAAGGCCCATTCTTGCTCGGTCAAGGCGAGGAGGATATCACCTCAAAGTTTTTGTTTTGCACAAGCTTTCCATGTACGAAACCCGAGATTTTGGAACTGATGCAGCGGCAAATAATCGCCATGTGTAGGACACATCCGAAACGCCAAATTAGTCTTCTCTCTCGTTCTCTCTTGCTCGCATTATCCCCAAGTCTTTGCTCGACCTATGAGGTAAGGAAAGGAGGGCAGGGTCGAGGACTCCAGTCCACCGGCCTCAACCCTCAAGGCCTCGCGGCCTCCTGGAAACTGATCCAGCGGCAAGCTTGATCGGCAAGTAGCAGGTGGTCAGCCGGTGACTTGGCCAGCTGGATGGCAAGCGGCTATCAAGCCGGCTATCAAGCCGGCCAGCTGCAAGCTGGCAAGCGGCTAGCAAGAGGTGTTTATCGCCCACCCATCGTTTTTGCGAGGAGGGAGGGAAAAACTGGCCCTCACGTTATGATGATAATAAAAAAGGCAAACTTGTCCGAGGCGATTACCTGACCAGTCGCCACGACAGTTTGCGACGATGAGGACAGGTCTAAGAGGCGAGCGACTGTTCCGGAAAATATGTCCAAAAACATGTGACGGCCAGCAATAGCGCATGGCAAACTCCGCCAGCAAATATCGTAAGCGCCAAACTCCGACCTGACATGAGAGACCTGCCTGGTATGCCGGCTAAACGGCGAGTTTTTCAACGGGAGTGTGTATGATAAAGTATAAAAGTATGGGCGAAATAGCTCTAATATCCACATTCCCGAAGGGCGGACCCTCCCATATCCAAATGCGGAATTTTATGTCCCCCATATCCAGCACTTTAAAATATAAGAACGAGGTATCCTCCTCCCTCGCCATGCTCGATCAGCGACATGCGTCGCTGATCAAGCATGGCGAGGAGGGTCATGTGACAGTCGCTCGATCGCGACCCTCGCTCCCTCGCGAGATCGCGATCGAGCGATGACCGATTTTTTTCGATTTTTTTTCGACGCGCAAGCCCCCTATTACGATTTAGGGTTTTCTATGTTTTGCGCGGGCTCCGCCCGCGCAAAACATAAAACCCTAAATCGTAATAGGGGGTTTGCGCGTCGAAAAAAAATTCGAAAAAATCGGTCATCGCTCGATCGCGATTGAGCGAAAACGCCCATTTCAGATTTTTCTTTTTTTTTATGGCACACACAACACCTTAGGTTTGCGATACAAAAAACTTCAAACCCAACCCCGAATCACATTCGGGGTTGAGGGTTTTATTTCTTTGCGCAGGCATCTGCTGGGCCCCGGGGTAGCGGGGCCCAGCAGATGCCCTTTCAACGCATGGGGTGTCTCGGACCCCTCAAGCAAACCCCACGCAAACCCCTCCCTCGACCAATCACAAACAACTCAAACGTGGTGTTTGTGATTGTTAAAGGGGCGTGATGACGTCATCCATCCGAAGCTGCATTTCATGCAGCGACGACATGGTGTTCGCGCGCATTTTTTTTGATACGTCGTTGTTTTTCTGCGACCGGTGGATGTTTCATTGTTAAAGTGCTTGCTCGCTGGATATGGCGTTGTTAAAGAGCGGTCACTGGATATGGGAGGCTTATACACGAAATCGATGGGTATATGGTCACACCCCCCTAAAATTATTGTACATGTTTGAGTCACAGTCATTCCTGCTGAACCCAGCTAATTACGAAGAATAGAACATGACCTTCATTCAAACCGTCTTGAATGTGTGAAGGCTAGCGCGTCACTATATCACAAACGAGCAGGGCAAACTGTTTTCGAATGAATGACGGCCAGAATTGCCTGGGCGGAAAGACAATGATTCAGCCGTTCAGGTCGGCTTACTTCTGTAGCCACCACTATCAAGGTTGAGCATCCGATAGCCTAGGATTCAAGTAGGTCCAAAAATTTGCAGTCTGCCTAGATCCGACACCTCCCATTAGAACAGAGCAAAAACTAGGATTATTTGGTCAATTTATCCTAATAAGAAACAATCTAATTACCTAATGCAATGAGTGGGCCATTGTAATCGAGGCATAGGAGAAAGAAGTTGTCCACACTTTTGCCTTGACCAAAAGTAGTGTCACATACCTTGTTTGACCAGGTTCAAAACCGGATGGAGTTAGCTATTTGAATGGAGCACAATAGGATAGTTGTCATTTTCTACTACATCCAAAGATTAAGAGGTGAAACAACCTGGAGTCTATAGATGGCCATGGGAAGGTCTTATGGAGTTCTTTCTCCCAATGACCTTGATAAAAAGAGTGGAAGAAATGCATTGAGAGAAAGAGGGCAGAAAACATTGAGAAGAGCATCATGTGAGAGCATATCAGGTATGAAATAACTTGTGGCAAGAATAGGATTCCAGTGAGAATGTTATCCTTATTCACGGCTTTGGAATGAGGAACTTGTTCCGTATCATCTGGAGTAGACCATGGATGAGGATTGGGTTTAAAGGAGGGCAAGACATCATACACACAACTTTGTGGATGGAGGGCCGGGATGGGGGATGAACACAATACATATTGGAAGACCAAATATATCTCTACTGGTGAATAAGCGGTCAAGATAAGAGTACATTGGATCAATGATCTAACATGGAAATTTGAATGTCTTGGGAGATGAATAGATTCAATGCACGTTCACGGCTATTCAGCGTCGGGCATGAGAAAACAACAAGAGGGACTGTGAGAAAAAGTAATCCTTCACAAATCCTTTCAAAAGTAGCCGATATTCAGAAAAGGGAAACGTTGAAAGTGGTTGGAAGTTGTATTACGGATGAAATGTTCTAGGCATTGTACTCTAAGCGATTTACTTTAAGAAAGGTACATTCTCCAAGACGTGAGAGATAAATCTCCCAAGGGGAGGCTCAGTGTTGTTGTGTTAGAATAGAGGAAAGAATACAATTTCAAATGACATCACTACTGGAGCAAGGGAGGTCCATTTCTACCTAGTTAAGGGAGGAAGAGAAATGCATGGCATTATTCGCAAATACTTTGATTGTTCATTTCTGAGCTTTTATGTTTCTGTTGGCGTAGGTAAAGAAATGAATAGCCCCGCAAGGTTGCACAAGCATAGGCTCAATAGGCGACACTATCCTAAGGCCACAACAAGCCCTAAGGACACAAGTAGTTGCGAGGGAGTGATACTGGAGGTCCATAGCGACTTCATTCTTAGATTTATTTTAGGGAGTGTGATTCAGGTGGAAAACATTGGAGTATTATAGGGAATTTGTGTTCACATACTCATTCATATGGTGTATTTTGTTTGGATTGGTACACTTGCCTTATCCCAAAGGGAGACGGTCACATATTTACGTTTGATGACGGGGCCCAAGGTGTCATTGGATTTCCGTGGAAAGCAAAACATGAGGCCTAATATCCTTAGAAGCTCCATATGTGAAGGATGGGACATCATAAGTGTGGGCTCAAATGTAAAGTAAACTGCGATGACTGGTTCAAAAGCCGGTATAGCGTATGGTTGTGCATACGATGATGGGTCGAAGGAGGAATTCCAAGAGGTATGAGAGGATTGTTGTAAGGTCATTCGTAAAAAACCAACCACTCCAAATCCATACACCCGACTATACGTGTATTTCTGTCCACCATATAAAGAGGATTTTTTGTTAGAAGTATAATACTAAGATTACCACCCTTTCTTTGAACTTTCAAATGTTTTTGTTCATGCTTCATCTCCCCTGTGAAGCTTCTATAAATTAGTGCTTGATTTATCCATGAAATTGTCGATGTTGAGTTCGGAAGATGAGATTGCCTATGTGTGGATTTAAAGGGATATGTGGGTATTTCTTTACCTTTGTTTCTTCCCTCCTCAGTGTCCATTCTTAAAGTGCAACATACTGAATTTACCTCCTTCAAAAGGACCACACATAACGTCGACATTAATAAAAACCCTAACCCCTTGAGTATCGGGGGTGATTGAGTTTGATGAAAGTTTGTTGCTTCAAGTAGATGTTTGATGATTAAATGGGATGCGTTTTGTTTATGTTCCCCTTAATCTGCTGGCCGAGTTTCAGTAGTCACCCTCACGCTCGAGGGCCTCGGCTCATCAATGATCAATGACAAAAGTTGCTGATTGTGGACCTTGCAAGCCATCGATCGAGCCGTAGTCCATTGACAGTAGACAGTGTATACAATCAGTGCCTCTCCATTGAATGTCGATTGGGTGGATGGACATGACCCTTCTTTTTTCTCGGCCGTCGACGCATGCCGTGAGGGAGCAGGATTTTGGATTGGGCTTTTCACGTCTTTTTGGCCGGTGCTGGATGGATGAGAGTCACACTTCGTGTTTTATGGGTATCTCAGTTATTTGGCCCACAAAAAAAGCACATGAGAATCATGGCCAATACATCTTTTGTTGGGTCCGATCACCTTCACGATTTTTTTTACACCGTCGGCAGATTTTGCTGTTGTCCAAACCTGACTGGGTGGCATGGTTAGCACCTAAATCCAATTTTGCTTGGCTTTTTTAACAAAACAATTCCAATACAAGCTGATATTCTCACAAGACCCTCACAGAGTGATCGGTTATGGACATTTTCAATATGCGGGAAGGTCATTCGATGTGCAGATTCATAAGTGTACAAAACTCCCACTACTCTCATGCATTGCAATGCACACTTCCCCATTCACATGCCCAATACCTTTTTTGCATTCTTCTAGGGAAGCGGGGGAGGGGGCGGGGGGTGCCGGAGGAGAGGGGAGTATGGAGAGCAGTGTGGGATACGTATTGGGTGGGTGTGTGTGAGGGTTTACATCATGATGTATGGAACTCTACGGAGAAAAATGCAGTTGTGGATCTGCCAACGCCAATGTATTGGAAGCTTTTGTTATCCAAAACTCTACTGTGGGGTCACAACCTAATATTCCTTTGTTAATCTTGGTTGAGATACCTCAAACTGTGTCGTGCTAAAGCCAGATATAGGTAGTCATTTCCAACCACTGAAAGTGGATAGTAGAGATGGATATATGCTAACATGAAGGATGCAAAAATACTAGACTTCCATAAGATCCTTACGCACATCATTTGTGATTACTTGAATTTTTTGATGTTATTTGTAGCATATATCAAGGAGGAAATTCAGTTGTAGTGTTTCTTTGTCTGTAAAAATGAAATAAAGCGACTTTGTAAACTTTTGACAAACCGTTACATATGGTTTATTCACTACAAATAAACCATGAACAAAGAGGATCCATACACCTTTGAATTCAATCCATAAAAGGACGTCTTTTCAATGAACGAATCACTTTATGGTCTTATCATACTACGTGGAAGGGATATACGGTAGACTAGCATACAATACGACATGTTTATGTATTGAATACCTTGAGTTAAATGTGATTAATATAAAGAGATTGTTTCACATTGGACTTCACTAGTGTATAAGTTTAACTCTCATCTATTCATAATACAATACAATGTCATACACTTGTCCCATACACATTTCCTTCCTCTCCCCATCCAAATATCCAATAGAATCAATTGGAAATTACAATTAATGTTGTGAAGAAATTAGACTACACTATTGTATGAATTTTATGCACTTCATATGGAAGATAAATACAATTCCCCATACACTTTTCCCATATAACTATCCCTATCTGCACCTCCACATCAACCCAAAGACCGACTATTACCTATTTTCACCCACACCAAAGAATGTGTACCAAACCGGTGTACACTAGCTGATAATTTCAAGTACCAAAAAATACCCCAGATACATTCCTTTCCTCCCATCCCCCTCCCTTTCAGCGATCACTCACACCAAGGAGTATCTATAGCTATATAGTACAGAAGTGTGTGAATGAGATACAATGACTACATAGACAGTGTCACATTCATTCAGGGCAGTCATTGTATCTCATTCATACACAATTCCATATACTTGCCCGGTACACTTTCCACTCCTCCCATTTATCCCTTCCCACCAATGAATTGTGTATGAATGAGATACAATGACTACCCAGACATGAATGTGATACACAATTCCATATACTTGCCCCGTACACTTTCCACTCCTCCCATTTATCCCTTCCCACCAATGAATTGTGTATGAATGAGATACAATGACTACCCAGACATGAATGTGATACACAATTCCATATACTTGCCCCGTACACTTTCCACTCCTCCCATTTTTCCCTTCCCATCAATGATCACTTACAAAGAGTAACACATAGGAGTGTAAGATTCCTTAATTTATATATCTGACGTACCAATACCCAAACAAATACACACTACCACATACACTTTTCCGCTGCTCCCATCTCCCTCTCCCCACACCCTCAATTCCTAAATCATCCACTTCCATGGGTGATTAATCATACAAGGTACACATGTGAGAACATATTATACTAGTACATATAACTAATGCACTTATGCCTGGACATTGATACACCAACCCATCGACTTATCTCATGCACTTCCCTTTCTTACTATCCCTCCTCCCCATTAGTGATCACTCACACCAAGGAACACATGCAGCTATAAAATTCACAATCGTATGAATGATATACACTTAAATCCCAAAGAAATCTACACTACCTCATGAAACTACCACATACTGTTTCCACTCCTCCTACCCCTCCCCTCTCCACCAACGATCACCTACAAAAAGGAACACATGGGAGTATAGGATAAAATACGGTATTGAGTTGATACACCACTATCCAAATTGATGTACACTGCCCCATACACTTGCCCCATATACTTTTCCCCTCTTCCAATCTCCCTCTTCCCATATCCTCCACATCTAAATCATCCACTACCATGAGTGATTACTCACATAAAGGAATACATGGTAGATTATGTTACACTAGTGTATACAACTGATAAACTACTGCCTAGAAGATGATACACTCCTCCATACACTTGCCTCATACAATTTTCCTCCTCTCTTTCTTCATCAATAGTCACTCACACCAAGGGACACATGCAACTGTACAATACACAAGTGAATGAATAAGATAAATTTACCACCCGGACAGTGAGACACGATCTCATACACTTACGCCACACACTTTCCACTCTCCCCATCCCCTCCCCCTCGACC
>SZWC01003432.1:16910-30781 GCA_023375785.1 Penium margaritaceum
AAAAACAATAGCAGTAGCAGTAGCTGCTACAACAGCAGGAGCGGCAGCAAAAGCTGCTCCGTGATGCACTGCGTAAGGGCAAGATGAAAGTTGAGAGTACGGTTGCAACCGACATCGATGCAGCATTAGGAGCATTTGATGCCGATCCATTCGATGACCTTCCACATTCGGACGAAGACACCAATGACAAGGAAGGCATGCTATGCCTACGCCTTGCACAGTTAGAAAAACGTTGTCAAACCCGCTCGGCACGTCAAGCAGTACCAATCGATGAAGCAGGCCCAAGTAACAAGCCCAAGGTAACTACAGACCCAGCGTCCTTAGAGGACCAATTGCTATGCATGAGTCTAGGACTGAGGGAGGACCCCCCGTCTCCGTCGCCAAAACAAGCTATCACTATAGCTCTACCGACAACAAAGCCACCCAAGTGGTTTGAGACTAAACCCACAGCTTACTCGCAGGAGGATAGCTATACCACTTGGGAGCCACGGTTCCGCATGTGGGCGGTCAATGTGGGAGTGTATCCATACCACACCATTTAGTACCAGATTACAAGCCCTCAAAAGACAACTACCACCGCCCGCACCGCATACAGTATCTTAAAGGCTGTCCCTGAGGAGTACACCCTCGACTTTGAACCTTTCCTTGGTGATCTCAACACTGGTGCTCGAGCTGACCCACAAGGCGCCTGGAAGCTGGTGACTACGCTCTTGAAGGGTGCGACCATGGCAACGATGTCATAGCAGCAGTCAGACTTCAACTCCCTACGCCAAGGTGGACACGAGACACCGGACGACTACTGGATGTGAGCGATACAGCTCTATAGGGCCCTGGGGAAGCATGGGCCAGGTCATCTCATGGCATTCAACACCATCAGGATCGGCACTTGGCATGAGTATGTCAAGACTTTTGACAACTTTAGCCTCAGCAGCCTGTAGGAGATGGCTGAGAGAGGTTTGCTCATGTCATGGGCGACGGATTACTTCATACACGTGGTAGGAGTTGGAGCAGCAAATGACGCCCACCATGGTGCATCAGCCAAAGCCGTCACAGCTGGCTAGGAATCACACGCCTTCTCCCCTTGCTTCCCCCCGTTGCCACAGTCAATGACAACAACCGCAACAACAGCTGGTTCAGTCGTAGCAGTTCAAGGGAAGAAGGCACGAAACAACAGGAGGGGTGCGAAGGATGGCAAGGAACAGGCGGCTTCAAAGCTGGCTAGGGAGTCTCAATGGGAGTGTTACAACTGTTGGGGAGCATACCGCTACACTGAGTGCAAGCTCCCCAAGAACTGGATGAAGATTGTACAAGGTCTGAAACAGGCATTCGAGTAGGTTGAGCGCGCCTCAGTACACACCACAGTAGCGACTGACACGTAGTCTCCACCAGCAGCTGATGCAGCCGTAGACGATACCAGTGGCCTGTCACCTCTAGAGCAACAGCTTGTGATGCAGGCCGGTGACATCGCCCAGCTTTGCCAGCTTCACCGGCTCACCATACAGGGAGGTGCGAGTGCATTGACTGAGCCAAGGGGTCCCACGGTTGGATCTGTCGAGTCCGTGATGTGTAGTCGGGATGGTGACAGTCGGACACGGTGCGTTGTTGAGTCTGTGGATTCATTTTTCGTGTGTGATGATGCTGGTATGTCCATCGTCTTTCCCGAAGTGTGCTCAGGTCACGATGACCTTCGTGGCGTGATGAGTCATAGATACATGTCGTTGGTGCGGCTCAGCAGTCATCTGTTGAACCACCGTTGTCCACTATCTCCGCTGTTGGTAGTTGTTAAGACACGTCACCCGAGCGTGTGACGGATGCCACTGGATCCTAAATTTGGGTGCCATCCATCACATAACATGTTGCCGCTGTGAGTTCGTGGTACTTGGTCCTGTTAGCTCTGTGAAGTCTGTGCGTACGGCTGCTAAGCATGAGGTTCCTTTTCAGGGTGAAGGTGTGGTGTAATTCCATGGACCGTCTAGACCATTCTACATTTCAAACGTGCTGTACGTACCTGGTCTAGAACTCATCATGTTGTTTGGATGTGCATGCACACGAATGGGTCTCAGTGTCGTATTCACAGGTGAGGATGCCGCTGTTTCCGTTTGTGCTACTATAGTAGGGGACTTGTACCACGTCTTCGGCTGTCCCATGTCCACCAACATCATTGCACCCTACACTGTACGAGTATTCCTCACAGGCATGTTTTCACTTAAGCATCAGTGTGTACTACACAGACGCTTGTGTCATGTCCACTTAGACGCTGTAGATCGTCTTACTCGTACCCAACCTGCGCTCGGTCTTGACGTAACATCCTTTGAGGTGCCTCCCAAGACCGGTTGCCTGTAATGCATGCAAGGCAAAATGCACCGCGCCACACATCCTCTCATGGGCTCTCAAGCCCGTGGAGTTGATTCACTCTGATCTCCTGGGACCCATTCCCGTCGAGTTCCAGGATGACAGAGGGCGATACATCCTGACGATCACAAATGACTTCGCTCGCATGCGGTGGGTCTTTAGTCTGTGCCAAAAAAGTGATGTTGCGTTAGCTGTTCGCACGTGGCTCATTATGGCTGAACGCCAGTCCGGCCATACCCTCCAGAAATCCCTCTCCGATAGAGGCGGTGAGTTCATGGGAGATCTAAACTGCTACTTTGCCATAGTGGGAGTGTTTCACAACCTCTCCACCCAAGCCACGCCACATGAGACTAGCGTGTCTGAGCACTAGAACCACACCATGGAGGATGCAATTCGCTCCATGCAGGTAGACAATTGCATGCCTGAAGCATTTGCCTTCAAGGGCATGGCCTACATGACATGGGTCTGGAGCCGGATCCGTCACGGCCCCCTCCCGAACACACACACCCCTTACCAACGCTGGTACGAATGTCATGCCGACCTACGGCTTGCGCATGTGTGGGGGTCCCTTGCCTACGTCTGGTTTACACAAGAATGACAAGGTTCGAATTTCTCTCCTAGAGGACACGTCTGCGCATTCCTAGGTGTTGCCACACGCTCCAAGGCCTGGCGGTTCTCGAACCCAAGTCGGCGGCGCATTGTTGAGTCTCGAGACGCCCTATTCTTCAAGTGTCTCCACTTTCGAGACCTGCCCACCAGTGGCCCTCCACAGGCGCATTCCCCTGGATGTGGTATGATTCCGTGTGTAAGGGGGCGTGAGGTGACCAATGACGCTACCTCAGTTACATTGGGCGCTACTGGTGCTTCCCACCCACCAGCGTGTACGCCAACGTCGTCTCCATCACCTCCATTGTCTATGTCACCTGTCCTACGTACATCCACTGTTCCACCGACATCCCCTTTGACAAAAGAGCCTGCATCACCGGTTGCACCACTAATGATTTTCGTGTCCCTAGCACCTGTATCACTAGCAGAGTCACAGATGTTGTCTACGCCTTCTGCGCAATCTGTGTCACCAGTTAGGTCACATATGCCGTCCCCGTCTTTCATCTGCTCAGTCGACAGACTGACATCACCCGACACGTCACCAATCATGTTTGCGTCTGATGAGTATCCACCACCTGTCCTAGCTACATCATCACCACAACCATACCAATGAGGTGAGGGTGGACATCTCTGCCCGCGTCCCACTCAGAGCGTGTGCAATGGGGACCCCGGCAAAAGGGCCTTCGGCCTTAGCGCACAGGGGCTTAGTGAAGTTCACCCTAGCTGTGACAAAGGCCTCGCTCTTCTTGCTCACGAGCGCCGACTTGCGGCCGACTCCACACATTCCACCATCACTGTTGGCCCTCCATCTTGGGCCTATGCCCTGGCCACACATAGAGGAGGCACTGCGGCCCCCAACCCCGATGTGGTGGGAGTGACGCCAGATTCCAGCACACTTCGTCAGGCTCTGGCTGGGCCAAACGTGGCACTCTGGCACACATCATGCGAGGCTGAGCTGGTGGCTATCAATGAGTATGGGGTCTACGACCTTGTAGACCTGCCGCCCGGACGGAAGGCAGTTAAGGGCAAGTAGGTCTTGCAGAAGAATATCAAGCCAGACAACACAATTGATTGCTATAAAGCAAGACTGAATGCAAAGGGATTCTCTCACGTGGAAGGAATCAGTTTTACTGAGACCTTCACACCAGTTGGACGCACGGCCACAGCTCTGGGTCTGCTGTCCCAGGTAGCTCAGCATGACTGGGAACTCCACCAAATGGACGTGAACAATGTGTTTCTACATGGAGTGTTGGAAGAAGATATCTACATGGTCGAGCCCCCAAGATTCGAGGATGGCACCGGCCGTGTGCCCCAGCTACAAAAAGTGTTGTACAGCCTGAAGCAGTCGCCTCGATGCTGGAAAAAGGAGATCATTGGTACACTACTACGAGCGGGCTATGTCCAGAGTGCTGTGGACCCATTACTTTTTCTCTCCCAGACCTGTGTCACTTTTTCAACCATCGTGGTCTACGTCGACGGCCTTCACATCGCCTTGCCTGATCTGAAGGCCACTGAAGCAGCCAAGGGTGTGCTACAATCGACATACAAAATGAAAGACCTGGAAGAGGCCACAGTGTTCCCGGGCATGCACATTGTCTGTGGTCGTGTTCGACATACACTCCTTGTCCATCAGGAGTGATACGTCCTCTCTCTAGGGGAGAACTTTTCCGAGATGCTCAGCGGCGTGCGTGTGTACGTTGTCAACCCCAATCACCCCGGACGGACAAGACGCCCTGAAGGTCAATGATTCATCAAAGCTTGGGGATCTGGTCAATGTAACCTTGTAGTTGCAGGATATTGGATTACTCATGAAGTTGGCCATGACAACACGTCTGGACATCACCTTCACAGTTCTCACAGGTGCCGCACAGACAAGCGCTCAAGGCCGCAGTCCAGTGCATAAGGTACGTCGTTTCCACTGCCCACTTGGGACTTCACTATCGAGGGTAGGCCTCCGTAGTCCTCAATGGATACACAAACAGTGACTGGGAATGGAGTCTTGACGACAAAAGTTGCACCGGATATATCTTCCTCGTTGGAGGAACTTGGCACAATGGCAAGCAGGGCGGCATCACTTACATCATTATGGAAGCGGAGTACGTGGCGCTAGGAGCAGGCGTGACCAAGAGTGTGTGATTGATGCATCTATTGCGTGAGTTGCATCAGTCCATGCCTCCCGTTGTGCTTCGGTGTGACAATGAGATAATAACGGCCATCACACAGAACTCTGGCGTGTTCCATGCACGCACGAAGCACATTAAAGTCGAGTATCACTACGTCCAAGATCTGGTGGATTGAGGTGAGATTCAGGTCATGTGGGTCGGCACGGACTCGCAGCGTGCTGCTTTTCTAACAAAGGCCATTAGCCATACGAAGTTTCTAGCAGGGACATGTTCTGTGTGTTGTGTGTTACATCCTGCCTGTTTTGTGGCTTGAACTCTGCCCTCGAGCTGCATCCGTTGCTGTTTGTCACCACTGTTGTTGTTCCATTGCTTGCATCAGTGCTGCTGACAACGTGCATGAACCTGTTTGGCGTGTGGTCATGGGGGAGTGTTGTTGTGTCCTTACTGTGACCTCTCGGCTCACGTTCGTTGCCTTGCAGATCCCTGAGGAGGCAGAGAGTACGGGAGACTGGGGGAGCAGACGCAAATCCGATAGCTAGCAAGCAGCCCCTGACACACTCACCTCGTCGCTACTCCCCTCTTGGAGAGCTCACGTCTGGTCTCAAGAAAATTCACTGTTGTGCCTATTTTTGTGCACTGCAATGATTGGGTGACCTATTTTAGTCCTGCTTGTGAGATTGTGTTAGATTAGATAGGCCTATGATAGACCAAAACTCAGGTTATGGGCAAGTTTTGACATGAGATGGGTTTTGCCCAAGGGTTTTTTAGTGAGCGCCGGCGAGCTCTCTTTTGCCAGCCAACGGGTGGACTTGACTAGCGAGTTCCATCCTGTAGGTATCACTCACTCTCACTTTACTGTTCTGACATGCAATCCTTGCAAACTCCTCCGTTTTGGACGTAGTCAGTTGCGTTCTGACCATAGTGTGGTGCTCCACACACCTGTGCAAGGGAGGGGAGACTAGGAGTCTCTGTTTCATCCTGTGCCGCTGTCAAAACCCTCTAGAACACTTGATCACATGCCAGTGTCGGTCCCCTCTGACACATCTGATCCTGTACTGGTGCCAGACCCCTCTCGCTCACCTGATTCCGTGCCAGTCTTAGTTCCCTCTGACACACCTGATCCCTTGCCAGTGGCACTGTCCTCTGGCACATCTCGTGCCAGCAACAGTCCCCTCCATCACACCCATTCGAGTGCATGCACCTATTTCACCTAGGGCTATGGGCCAGCAGCCTTCTCCACAGCCTGAGGTGAACACCTCTGCATCGGGCTACTCCCGCAAGCCCGGTGGATGTCTCCAACCACTGGCCTCTAGGGCTCAGCATATTGCTCACTCAGCGCCTAGACGCTCGACTCGTACTATTCAGAGTAGCGAGCCTGGCACGAAGGCCCTTGGCCTGAGTGTCCAAGCAGACTACACTGAGGTGCATCCGGCATGTCCTTTTGGCCATGAATTGGTCTTTCAAGAGTTTTCGGTTGCTCGTGATGCAGCAACCGAACTTGTCGTAGTAAGACACAGTCCAGAGGCATGTGTTTTGGCCACCTAGAGTTCTCCCTCGATGACACCTGATCCAGGCACGTTGAAGGAAGCACTCTCAGCTCATTATGCAAACTTGTGGCGTGCTGCTTGTGAGGATGAGCTGAGTTTCAGGATTGTGTCCTGGCGTGCTCTGTTCCACCTGAGTTTCCATGGCTGCTTAGTGCAAGGAAACGTCCAAGGGAGGTGTGTGCTTTAGGTCGCCACAATACCAAGGGAGCATAATTCGGGTAGAATGCAGGTTGCCGAAACTGAGAAGGACTGAAGATCATTGATTGTTAGTTGATTTGGTGAGATTACATCACATTTTTATAGCCTGTGATCTGAGCTTTCCAACGCATCCAAGAACACCCAAAACGGAGCAGTAGAGCCCCTGATACGGCCGTTGGAGTAACCCATGGTGGAGCCGTCCACCATACTCACGAACGGGAGTGACGGGAGGCGCTTCGACGGTGGCCTGTCAAAGCGCCCTTCCTGGCCCTCCAACGTGGGAGAGGCTCATCCTGGTCCAGAAGACCTCCCACGTCCCTTCCTTTAAGGCCCATGTGCCTTTGGAGCTCATTGAAGTTGAACTCAGACCACTGGTGGAGTTATCCCGTGACCAATGATGGAACCCAGATTCCACTCAGGGTGAAACCGAGCCTAGAATCGCGATTCTCGAAATGGAGCCGGACTCCCAGGCCGGTCCACCGTGCCGGACCTAGACTCGCGAGTCTGGGTCCAGCCCGTGGACCCAGACTCGTGAGTCGGTGGACTCGCGAATCCGAGTCCACTTTTTAGACCCTGACTCGCGGTTATGCTTGTGAGATACTCGCGAGTCTTTGCCAAGTTGTGTCTGTTGTCTCGTGGAATTCTTGCACTTTCACATTCTTTTCCTATCAATTCTGAGAAAATGACCTAGTTTTCCACTCACCTATAGACATTGGTGGAGTCCTACACCCTACTAAAAGCGATGTCCTCACCAAGATAGGCAACAGAAAATGTTAGGTTGTGTTTCCCCAACTATCAGCATTGGTACCGCCCCAAAGGGCACTCAGTACTTCCTTGCTTCCCTATGCCTAAGTTTCTCTTTCCTCTCTTTCTCCAAGAGCTCTGGTGTGACCTCTCCTGCAGGCGTGACTGGGAAGTCACAGAGGACCAGATCGTTCATCCACGATTTCAGACACATGAGGTCCTGCACTGTAACGTTGGACAGAGAGTGATGAAATTCAGTGATCACCATGCCTGCAAGAGAGAAGAGCCGCTCCAAAGGAGTACTTGTCGTAGGCACAGCAAACAGATCCGGCACAGCAATAGCAAGATTAGGAAACTTCCGCTGGTTGTTGCGGTAGTAGTGCAAGATGTTGCACTTGCGTCCTGCGCGGGCGTTGGCCTTGTAGTCTTGGATCTAACGCTCCAGCGTGTCGGGCGGTGCCTCTTCAACCACCGGTTCAGGCTCGTCGTAGAGCTCATCCAGAGGGTCCTCCAAGGCCACCTCCACCATAGTCTTCTTGTTCCGCTTGTCCTTTTTGCCCCGACCCTGCTTGGCGGCTGCTGCTGGGCCCGTGAGCTGCTGCTGGCTGCCGCTGCTGCTAGCATATGCACCTGCTCCTGTGGCTTCAGATGTTGCCTCAAGAGTTGCAGCATCTGTCACATATCACCACCAGAAAAACACCACCATGCAGAAATTAGACAGACCCAAAACGTTTCTGGTTGATTCACAACAAGCAATCCAGAATGTGAACGTTGAACCACAGTCACCCATTTCCCCCCCCCCCCCCCCCCGAACACTACAAACCAGAATACCTGCGTCATCGTCGTCGGGGTTTGCTTGTGTTGCCTTTGCGGCTTTTGCAGCAGCCTCAGTAGCAGCCCATCTTTCCTCCTCTGCCCTGCAGCGTTGAGCCTTCTTGTACCATGGCTTCAGCTCCTCCAGGATCTTGACCTCCAGCTCTACGGTGTTCTTGATGCCGACAAGTTTGTGAACTCGATCCAGGAACCGCAGCTTGAAGCTCGGGTCTGCCACTGTTGCCAGCACGTGCCGCATCGAGCATTTCTTCACACACTTCTCCAGCTGCAGAAACATGACAAGAAGAAATGAATGCTGTGAGATATAACTTGAAACAGACACAAAGGAAAGAGGCCACCATGACCAGCACACCACCATCACCAGCACAGCACCAGCACCAGCACCAACATCACCACCACCGCCACCACCACCACCACCACCACCACCACCACCACCACCACCACCACCACCACCACCACCACCATCACCACCATCACCACCATCACCACCACTGCCACTATCACCTTGTCCTCTGCCGCAGTGAGGCCTGGCTTGAGGTCCAGCAGCATCTGTAGAGTTCGGTCCAGCGGCTTCTTTTGCTGCACTTTTTTCTCCGTCTGGCTGGCCTTCACCTGCCATCTGTTCAGCTTCTTGAAGATGAGGCTGAAGAACGGAAGCACAAGCGGTATCGTGGGGTGTTGACTGCCACTGATGTCTTCTATAAACCCTTTGAAGGGTTTTAGCATGGCCGTCACCAAGGCAAGCATCTCCCAGCCTGTCCCACTAGGTGCCAGCTTAGCAGCCTTGTTCTTCAGCCAAAACTCCAGGGGCTCCTTCAGCTGAAACAGGGAGCAACCACACCAGCACATGGCACAAAGTACAAGCACACACACGGAGCATACGCACATGCACAAAACACAGAGTACAAGGAGGGAAAAGGGCAGAAGCACCAAGTCTCCTGCATCGGCTGAAGCACAAAGCAAGAACCGAGATGCAATGTACAGTTGTCCAGAAGCACCAAGCAAGAACAGCTACATGCACCGGCAGAAGAAAAAGCACTAGGCAAAGGAGCATGATGCACAAGCACAAACAACACTTCATACCTGCACCACACGCTCACACATATCCATGGTAGAGTTCCAGCGGGTTGGTGTATCCACGTGCAACTCCAGGTACTGCACTCCCTAAGTTGTGGCAATGTTGATGAGACTTTCCTCACGCTTCGCAGACTTTGTGATCCGGTTGATGATGTCGCGAGCAACCCGCAGCTGGCTGTTCACTTCGCCCACGGTCAACAAGTCCTTCACCGCAAGGTTCATGGTGTGTCCTATATAGCGGATGTGTCCCGCTTCACTGAAGGTATCATTCTGGAGCACCAAAAAGTTATCAACCATACTGTCGTTTGTGCTGTCGTTGTCCATCGTCACACAAAAAATCTTATCCCAGAGACCCCACTCTTTGACGGTTGCTGAAAACAGGTTGAACATGCTTTCGGCCGTGGACGAGCCGGAAACAGCCGGAAAAGCGATGGCAACATCCTGCTTCTCCCAATCCTGGATCCAATGAGTTGTGACACCCATGTACTTCACGTTTGCGTCTGACTGCCATCCGTCTCTGGTGAAGGAAACACCCGACTCAACAGCTTGGAACATTTTTTTGATGCGCTTGCGGAAAGTTGCAGTTCCCAACCTGATCTGCTTTGCAAGAGTGATCCTGCCAGGTAGCACTGCAAAGGTGTTGTAGTGCAAGTGTCCTTGGCTCATGCTTCCAGATGTAGCTTTGGAAGTATTTCTTGTTGAAAGAAATGCCTACTCCGGCAACAGACCTGGCAAGGATGGAGTTGCCTGGCTCCACCTGTGCAGTAGTTACAGCAGCAGCCTGGGTTGCGGTGACTAGGTTCTGCGCTGCCTCCGCCGTCTTCAGCTCCTTCCACCGAGTGTGGTGCTTCTATCGCAGGTGCTTCCAATAGCTTGAAGTTCCACCGTCGGAGATGATGTAGGAGCCCTTCGTCGAGTTGGGAGGGCGCGGTGGACAAAGCGTGCACCATACACGCAGTATGCCATCGACCACGACGTAGTCAAAGACGTGGCAGATGACAGAGGGCGGCATTTGCGATTGTTAGGGCGTGGGGTGCTTGTTGCCACGTTGTTGGACTGTTCTGTTCTGTTTTCAGCACCAGCAGCTGGAGGTGCGGGGAGTGCTGGACCGGCGGCGGTCTGGTTTGATGCCATGGTTAAAACTTAGCTCAATTCCTTGCTACTCGCTAGCGAGTAGCGAGGTGCTGACGGAGCTCCCCGCTCTCTCGCTGCAAGGCGTAGCGTGAAACCAAACCCTAGCAAGTATGGTGGACGGTGACCGCTTAACACTCAACTTCGCTTGCATGCGGGAGGAGGGGGGGGGAGGAGGGGTACAGCTCACTGAACTAATCCAATGTAGCACGTTCACCGTCGATTCGCGGATCCATGGTGGATGGGGGCTCCCACTAATGGGTGGACAAGTTTGGCGGTCACCAGGGTCGACCCCGGATCTTTGGTCTCCTCCGCCACCCCCCCTCCCCCCTCTGGGTCCGAGTCGAGTCCGGGACAGAATCGGAATCGCGAGTCAGGTCCGGCATGTGGAACTGGAACCGCGAGTCCAGGAACCGGACTTGGACTCGGGGATCTGAACCACGGTTCCAGGAGGCTTGGTTACAAGCTTAGATTCCACCCACCTACCACCCAAACTTTGGATGGGGCTAACTTTCTGTATTCTCAACCAAATGGAGCACCTGAAAGCTTGAAACCGCATGGAAAACTCCAGGGAGTCCAAATCTGCAATCAGATTAGACATCCAATCACTCTCTACTGGCCGAATCAGGAAAACGGAAAACGGCAAACGGCATTCATGGCATGGGTACCTTTTGACAATCTCCCCTATGCACCTTCCATGCTGGATGCCTCATGCTTACTCTTGCTTGTCCGCTCCTGCGCCTTCAAGCCCTTCACAGCTTGTCAACCCAATCCTTGCAAGGCTTATGACATGCCGATCGTGGGGCTGTGGCTGAGTCAAGCAATCCGCGAGCATGTGCTTCGTGCTACAATGTTGCAGTACAACCTGTCCCTTCTCCACTATGTCGCACGTGTAGTGCTTTGTCCTCCTGTGCTGCGTCGGGTTATTTGTCAGCAAGATGGAGCCGGTGTTGTCAACCTGAATCACCGTAGGCTCCTGCTTTGGCACACCCAGCTCCCCCAGCAATCTGCGGAACCACACCGCTTCCTTGACCGCCTCGGCCATAGTGATGTACTCTGCGTGCACTGTGGAGGTGGGGATGTTGTCATGATTCCTGCTGCACCACGGGAATGCTGCACCAACGAGGAAGATCACATAGCCAGAAGTGGACTTCCTCTTGTCCACATCATCGGCGTAGTCTGCGTCCGTGTAGTAGACCAGCCGCAAGGGGTCTGACCTCCCCTTTCCGCCGTACTTCAGGCGCGCGTGTCGCGTTGCCTGCAAGTATCAGAGGATCCACTTTGCCGCCTGCTAGTGTAGTGGCCCAGGGTTGGCCACATACCTGCGCACTTGACCCACCGCGTAGGTCAAGTCTGGCCAAGTCGCCACCATGGCATACGTCGAGCTTTCCACCACAGATTGGTAGGGGAATTGTGCCATGTCCTCCTTCTCCTCTTTAGTTTGCGGCGCCATCGCCGCACTCAGCTCACAGCTTGTGGAGACCGGACTGCCCACTGGTTTGCAGTCCTCCATGCCATACCGCTTCAAGACCTCGGCCACATACTTGGCCTGCCCCAGCTCAAGCATGCGCGCCCTCCGGTTCCGCATAATGCTCACCGGCGGTAGTAATCCATCTCCACCATGTCCGTCATCTTGAATCTACTGCTCATCTGCTCCTTGAGCTGCTGCAAAGCTGCCAGATCTGATGAGCAGAGGATCAGATTTTCCACGTACATGCTGATGGATTTCCTTGATACACTACACTTACATGCTGTGGACTGACTCATAGCGCCTGAAACTGAGCCCCACCATGTAGCCGTCCATCTGTTGGTACCAGCACCTGGGCGCCTCTTTTACCCTGTACAAAGCCTTCTGCAACTTGCACACCTTGCCATCTGGCGCATCCACCCCCTCTGGCACCTTAAGGTAGATCTCCTTGTCAATTATGCCATTCAGGAATGTCGTCTTGATATCCATTTGGTGGATCTCCATATCCTTTGCAACTGTCATTGCGAGGATTGTCCGGATGCTCGTGAACTTGGCAACGGGCGCGAACGTCTCATCATAGTGTTTGCCTTTCTGCTGCACGTACCCTTTCACCACCAGCCGTGCATTGTACTTCTCCATCTTGGTGTCTTTGGTGAGCTTCACCTTGAACACCCACTTTCAGCTGATCACCTTTGCCCCCTCCGGCCAATCCACCAGCTCCCAAGTGACGTTCTCAGCAAGGGACGCAAGTTCAGATTTTATTGCTTCGACCCACTGCTTCTCGTCAGGCCGTGCAAGCGCCTCTTGCATGGTTTTTGTCTCCGTTGCGGCTGCCATCATGCATCGCACCATGCCGACCCAGCGGCCCGTGCTCGCGCCATACTACTTTACCGCATTCTGCTACTTCTGGCTACAACGTGGTGACCTTGGCGACATTGGTTGCTTATCCTACTACTGCTCTGCTGCAACGTTTTCCTCTGCCGCGGGCTCCCCCGTGTCGGCTGCTGCGCCCTACGCCCCAACAGCACATGCTCCTGTTGCACTACCCTGTTGTGCTCTAGTACCGCCGTCCTCCGAGGCATCGACCTCTGCAGCCGCTGGCTCCTCCTCACGTTCAAGGAGTTAGAACCACTCCCCCTGCTTTGGAGATTGCGCTGCGTCGATGTTGTTGCTGCTGCTGCAATAGCTTTCTTGCTCATCAAATGTGACGTTGCGGCTGGTGATGTTGTCCTGCGCTTGTGGGTGAAAGAGGTGGTACGCCTTGAGCGCACTCTCATACTCGACGAACGCGTACGCCTTTGCATGCGGGACCACTTTGGAGTCCTTTCTTTGCGCGGCTTGCACCAACGCATGCGCCTTGCACCCGAACGCCTTCAGGTATGCCACGTTTGGTTTGTACCCGCTCCAAGCCTCTTGCAGCAACTTCCAGCCGCCCTTCCCCTTCAGCACTTCCGTTGGGGTGAGGTTGGTGATGTAGCACGCCCAACTCACAGCCTCCGCCCACAGGCTCTGTGGTAGTTTAGCATCCACGAGCATCGTCGGCGCCATGGTGAGTAACGTCTGGCTCGCACGCTCCGCCACGCCATTAGAATAAGGGGTGTACGGAGTGGTCGGCTGCCATTCAATCCCCTGCTCCTTCAGCCACCCTCCGCAGCCCACATGCTTGCCGCCATTGTCGCTGCGCAGCGCTCTAACCTTGCGGCCAGTCAGCCTCTCCACTGCTACGACGTACTTCTTCAACCGGTCCAGCACTTCGCTCTTCTGCCTCAAAAAGTAGACATAGAGTTTTTT
>SZWC01003432.1:48648-86094 GCA_023375785.1 Penium margaritaceum
TCTCTCTCTCTATATATATATATATATATATATACATATACATATATATACATGTATATATATCATGTTTTGTGCGCGCGTGTGGTGTTGGACTTCACGGCAGACCTGGTCACGGCAAGCGCTGATGGGTGCATGCATGGACGTTAGCCAATGGTACTCTTGCTTGGGAGTCGTTTCTCCAGCCTTCGGCGTCATCTCCTGCTGCTGCTGCTGCCTCATCGTCATCACCTCTGACAATGTTTCTTGTGCCGGTGCATGTGGTTGTGGTTGTGGCTGTGGCTGTGGTTGTGGTTGTGATGTTGTGATTTTGTGTTCTTCTGTGCTGTGGATCAGTGAGTGCTGCGTGTGGTGGTGCAATGAGTGTGCCAGCGCTTGGATGTGATGTGCTGCTTAGTTTGCCAAAGTGCCTCAGGCTTTGCTGCCTTCTAGTACCATTGATTGGCTTTGGTTTTGAGTGGCATTGCATTCCATTCCATTCCACTACACTGCATTTGCATGGCATCTCATCGCATCGCATCGCATTGCATCGCACCGGGTCCATGACTTCAAAGCTGTCCAAGTGAGCAGGCTCAGCCTGCTACTGTTGCTGCTACTTCCTCTTCCAGTTTCTGACCTTGCACAATGGTTGTGGTGGCAGCAGCCTCCACCCCTCGGGGGGGGGGGGGGGGGGGAGGTGGGAGGCATGTAATATGCATGTGCCAGTGACATGGATGCATGTGGCATGCGTTTTCTGGCGTAACGAATGCATGTCGCATGCGTATGCCGACCGGTCCAATGAATGCAGAAGACCGGAACAATGGCTGATGTGGTGGTCATTGCATTTGGCAGAGTAGTTCAAGTGCTGAGCCTGGGAAGAGGAGAGCTCCTCTGGACTATTTTTCCTTCCCTTCAAGTCGTCACTGGGTGCGTGTGCACGTAGCGTTCCTCGTCCCCATGTTGTATCCCGTTTGCTGTTCTTTTTCTGCTTTAACGGCTGTCCTGTTTGCCTTTTCTGCCTTGGCTCTGCTCTCCCTGTGCGTTACAGTAAGCTTCGAGCCCTCATGACCATGTTCCTCGCCCCCGTCTCGTTCATTCTCTTCTCTCGTCACAGTCAGTCCCTACCAATTGGCGGTTTTTTTTTCCTTTCTTCTCCCTTCCCTGTGCGTGCCAAAACTTGGCCAACATGGTCAAGTTCCTGGGTCATTAAGTCCCCCCTCCCCCCCTTCCCCCCTCCCGCCGCCCCAATTGCCAGCCTTCTGTTGTTGGCCTGTGGCAGGACCCTTGGGTGATCACATGGGCAGAATCTGTTGTCTCTGATCGACACGGACCTTCTCTTGGTGCCTTCTCTTCTTGCCATCTACTGCATTGGCACGGGCCTTCTCTTGGTGCATTCTCTTCTTGCCATCTACTGCATCGACACGGACCTTCTCTTGGTGCCTTTGCTTCTTGCCATCTACTGCATCGGCACGGGCCTTCTCTTGGTGCATTCTCTTCTTGCCATGTACTGCATCGACACAGTTCTTCTCTTGGTGCCTTCTCTTCTTGCCATTTACTGCATCGACACGGAACTTCTCTTGGTGCCTTCCTCTTCGTCCATCATGTCCCCTCCCTTCCACCTCCTCGGCCCCCCTTGTCCCTCCTTCCCGACCCTGTTGTTTTACCCAGGCTGATGATGACACCTGGAGGCGCACTGGCAGTCATCAGAGTGGTTAGCAACATAGTGCTGAAAGTCTCGATCATCCACCACGCGACAGGAGCGCTCGTGTACGCAGCCCAGCTCACCACACCCGCACCTGTGGAACGGACCTCCCTCCTCACCATCGAGTCCGCCTGGCCTGGACCAATCCGGTGCCGCCTTGCTCGCCCTACGTGGCCATGGAGATGTTGCCATCAAGGAGGGGGCCAAGGCTGGTGATGTCATCACGTGGACACTGGCATTGACCCCCGTCTCTTCCCTTCTTGCAGCCACGATTGTATCTGCTGAGCTAGCGGCGGGTGCGGCTGCGGATGGCCGTGCAGTGCTTCTCAAGGACAGCCCTGTGAAGGGCGGGGCATGGATGCAAGTGGGAAAGGCTCTTCTGCTGCTCCAAGTGAGCAGCAACGCCAGCAGTGTCGATGCTGCTGATGGCCGTGACAGCCAGCTTGCGGTTGTGGCATCAGTTGCTGTGGCGAGCTTCGGTAGTGCAGCGGTGAGCAGCAGCGTGACTGTGGACCTTGGTGGAGCTGATGATCTGGAGGCGGTGGCTGTTGCCACGTGGGATACGCAGCAGCAGGTGGAGGAGGAGGGAGGGTTGGGTGCGTTCAGGTGCGCGTGAGAGAGCGGAAGTAGTCTGATGCTTGGCGTGCTTTCCTCCCCATCTTGCAACTACCGTTGGAGAAATTGGAGGTGCATCGGGTGATGTCGTAGACATGAGTGGAGTGGCTGTGAGCGGATCATGATGGTGGGCGTTGGTGGTGGGCATTGGTGGTGGGCATTGGTGGTGAACGTTGGTGGTGGGCTTTGGTGGTGGGCGTTGGTGGTGGGCATGGGTGGTGGGCATTGGTGGTGAGCGTTGGTGGTGGGCATTGGTGGTGTGCAACGCCCACTGGGCGTTGGCGGGTGGCATTGTTGGTGGTGATTCTGTAGAGGCCGAGGCTGTGCCAACATAGGATATGCAGGAGGAACCTGCTTGTGTACAAGAAAGGGCTACGGCAGTGGCCACTTTCACATGTTTCCTTGAGCACCCTCTAGCACAGGAGCATTTTGAACCCTCTCCCTCTTCAGAGGAAGGCAAGCCATTGGTTGTGCGCACGTAAGCGAATGCATTTTGCCGCATTTTTCCTCATCCATCTCCTGACTCTCCACATTCGCTCTCCCCCTGCCCCCCTCCCTCATCACTTGTTCAGGTTTTCAGTGTGAGCTCAGCAGGAGGTGCGCAGGCAAAGGTCTTTGAGAAGCCCTTTGCACTGCCGCTGCAAAGAGGCGCCATCAGCTGGCTCGCCCTCAACTCGTACAGCAATGCAAGCAGCAGAGCAAAGTAGCACAGCAACAAAGTAGACGCAGAAGCGTCCGCATGGTTGGCAGTGGGGTTCTGTTTCCTCTCAGTCTCGCATGACGACACTCTCTCCCTCTTCCAGCAGGTAAGAAGTCTCCCTAACTAAGTCCCCCCCCCCCCCCGCCATCCCAATCATGCAATGGGTGTGAAATGATCCCATGCATGCAAAGGGAGTGAAATGATCCCATTCATGCAAAGGGAGGCCAAGTACCCGACACTGGCTGCCTCGTCTACATATGTGTCACAGCCGCTTTTTCTGGTGCATTCCTGCATGTCCATCGCTGTTCATTCACCCTTCTCTTGCCTGGCCTTGGTGTGTTTGTGTGTTGTGTTTGTGTCTTGTGTCTTGTGTTTGTGTCTTGTGTTTGTGTTTGTATGTTGTGTGTTGTGTGCTGCCTTGGACAATCTTCGTGCATTGGCCTCTTCGGTCTTTGGAAAGAAGGAGAGTGGGAGGGGCATGAGGCGTTGGATTGCTGATCCATGCTCCTCCTGTTCAACAGCTTGCAGCAACTCAGTGTTCTGTCCCCCCCCCCCTCCCTTTTCTTTTGTCCTCATACTGTTCTTGCTTTCAGAGAGAGGCAGAGTGGGAAAGGGAGGAGGCTCTAGCATCGGTGCAGCAGTCAGTGCTGCTTGGCTTCCCCCACAAGCACGAGCATGACCACGACACCCTCACGTCGTCCGTCATTTCCATCAAACACAACCTGGCAGACTGGGTTCAGGTGTGTGGGTGCGCTTGTTGTTGCGCCCATCGCATACACGTGCATGCGCTTGTCGTTGTGCCCATCGCACACACATGCATGCGCTTGTTGTTGCGCCCATTGCACACACTTGCATGCGCTTGTTGTTGCACCCGTCGCACACACGTGCATGCACTGTTGTTGCACCCATCGCACAGACATGCATGTGCTTGTTGTTGCGGCCATCGCACACACATGCATGTGCTTGTTGTTGCAGCCATTACACACACGTGTGTGCTCTTGTTGTTGCGCCCATCACACACACGTGCATGCGCTTGTTGTTGCAGCCATTGCACACACGTGTGTGCACTTTCTGTTGCGGCCATTGCACACACGTGCATGCGCTTATTGTTGCGCCCATCGCACACACTTGTATGCGCTTGTTGTTGTGCCCATTGCACACACGTGCATGTGCTTGTTGTTGCAGCCATTGCACACACGTGCGTGTGCTTGTTATTGTGGCCATTGCACACACGTGTGTGTACTTGTTGTTTCGGCCATCGCACACACGTGCATGCACTTGTTGTTGCGCCCATTGCACAAACGAGTTTGCACTGTTATTGCATCCATCACACACACATGCGTGTGCTTGTTTTTGCGGCCATCGCACACACGTGCGTGCGCTTTTTTTTGCGGCCATTGCACACACATTCGTGCGCTTGTTTTTGCGGCCATGGCACACATGTGCGTGCGCTCGTTGTTGCAGACATTGTACACATGTGCGTGTGCTCATTGTTGCGGCCATGGCACACACGCGCGTGCACTGGTTTCTGCGCCTTTTGCACATCCATGCATTCTTGCATGCTCGTTCAACACAGGCTGGCGGACTGGGTTCAGGTGCATTTGTGTTGCCAGGGTTTGGGATTTCCAGCAGCTACAAGGTAATCGGACCTGCTGTGCACGGCGCTGGCAGCATGTCCATGTGAACGGCTACTGCATAGACACGCAGTGCGCTGGTGTCTTGTCCAATGTGAACGGCTACTTCATAGACATGCAGTGTGCTGGTTTCATATTCAATGTGAATGGCTACTACATAGACATGCAGTGCGCTAGTGTCATGTCCAATGTGAATGGCTACTACATAGACATGCAGTGCGCTAGTGTCATGTCCAATGTGAATGGCTACTACATAGACATGCAGTGTGCTATTGTCATTTCCAATGTGAATGGCTACTACATAGACATGCAGTACGCTAGTGTCATGTCCATGAGCAGACAGCTACTGTTGTCCATGGGCAATGCAGTAGCTGTCCACTGGCCATGCACATTGACCCGTTGCCTTGTCTTGTTTTGTTGCAACATGTTGCACATGCGTGCATCCATGCAACAGCATGCATGAGTGTTATGCATGAAAAAAGTGGCTCAGTGACAGTGCTCCATGGTGTGAGGAAGTACCACGGAGTGAACAGGAGGCATGATTGTTGGGACCTCTTGAGGTGGATAACTTATGCGGACCCTTTTCGCTGCTCACCGTTGTTCATGGCTTTGTTGAATTGTTGTTATCTCATCTTCCCGGGCACCCCGCCAGGACTGTAAGGTGAAAATATTACCTTTTTGGTTTAAAGACTCGCCACATGTTTGCGGTGTGCCTATGTTCCAGTCCATGCACAGGCACCAATATGTGCTTGCCCTCACGCTTGCGCGTGCGCTTGCGCTTTTGCTTGCCTTCGCACTTGTGCTTGTTCTTGCCCTCGCGATTTTGCTTGCGCTTGTGCTCACACTTGCGCTTGGGCTCGTGCTTGTGCTTGTGCTTGCCCTTGCGCTTGTGCTTGCGTTGTGCTTGCGCTTGTGCTTGTCCTCACGCTTGCACTTGTGCTTGTGCTTGTGCGTGCATCCACAGCTGATTATTGCATCAGACAAGTGTTGCGTTCCATCATTGCACTTGCATCTGTGCCATTGTGAGGTCACATATGCGGTTGCGCTTGTGCTCTTGCATTTTCTGTTCTCCTTCTCCCCACCAGAGCCACTGGCTGAAGGCAAAGGTGTCCATCGGGATTGCGACGGCAGAAGAGCAAGCGCTGATCCACCGCCTCCGCACGTCGGCACCAGGGAAGTCGCGCACCACGTACAACTACCATGGCTTCCGCCGCATCCTCTCCACCCTCACTTGCGCAGGCAAGCTCGTCGCACTGCACACGGGTGACAGAAGCATCCTCTGGAGCACCCTTCTTCCCCTTCTTGTCCCTCGGCCGAGCGCGGACCTCGTTCGTCTTCTAGTGTGGAGAGATGAGCTGCATGTGGAGCAAGGGAAGGTGCCACAGCTCATGGTTGTGGCGTGCAAGGGCAAAGAGGAATGCTCGATCTCCACCGTCAATGCGTTCACAGGCAGGCTGATCTCGGCTGTCCATTTGCCAGTGCAAGCAGCCACCGTGCTGGAGCTGCCTGGCTCAGAAAGCCCGAGAAAGCCGGGTAGGGCAAGGGAGAGCTCATGACTGGCTGCCACGTGGTTTTGTATGCGAACATCGAGGACATTCTGAACTTTGTAGTACAGGCTCAGAAGAAGGGGAGGATTAGTTTCCACGTGGTGAATGAAGAAGGAGGGGTGCTTGCTGGCTATGAAGTCGAGGGTGTAGAGGTCAATCAAGGGGAGAGGAGGGTGCTAGAGGGAGAGACCCTGGTTGTGGATGGTTCAGAAGAGGCCGGGGCGGCAAAGGGGGTTGTGAGGGCGGTGCGTGTGGGTGTGTCGCAGACTTGGCAGATGGTGCTGCCGTGTGACAGCGAGGTGGTTGCTGCCACAGCAGCGCCAGCTGCTGACGAGGTGTGTGCAGTTTGCGGTTGTGAAAGGACTGTAAAGGACTCTGTGCAGTTCGGAGTGCATGTTCTTGGTAAGCAGTTTACGTGCATGTGCTTGGTAAGCAGTTTATGTGCATGTGCTTGGAAAGCAGTTCACGTGCACATGCTTGGAAAGTAGTTTATGTGCATGTGCTTGGTAAGCAGTTTACGTGCATGTGCTTGGAAGGCATTTCACGTGCATGTGCTTGGTAAGCAGTTTACGTGCATGTGCTTGGAAAGCAGTTCACATGCATGTCCTTGGTAAGCAGTTCACGTGCATGTGATTCGCACCCTGCCGACCTCTCTTACTCTCTTTTCTTGCTTGTTTGTTTTGCTTTAGTTTCAGTGGCTTTCTGAAATTAGGCTCTGTGTGCGTGCATCATTCACAGACTGGATGTGGTTTGTGTGTGCATCATTTTCAGACTGGATGTGGTTTGTGTGTGCGTCATTTACAGATTGGATGTGGATTTACATGTGTTCAGGAGTAGGCAGACTATGCTGGGTTGTCCCATGCACAGTGCACACACATCCAGTGCAGTGCAGTGCAGTGAAGTGCAGTGCACTGCAATGCAATGCAATGCAATGCAATGCCATGAAATGCAATACAATGAAATGCAATGCAATGCAATGCCATGAAATGCAATACAATTCAATGTAATGAAATGCAATGCAATGCCTTGAAATGCAATACAATTCAATGCAATGCAACGAATGTAACACAATGCAATGTAATCCAAAGCAGTTAAATGTAAAGAGTGTTTCTGTTGCTCGCCAACATCCATTGTGGTGCAGACTGTTGGTATCAGCGGCGTCAATGTTTGTTTTCCAAATGCCATACAACAGAGTTTTGGCCGCTTTTGTGCGGTCAGCAGTGGAGGCTACGGTGGGATGTTTTTTGCACCAGATATTGAACATCATGACAGTGCGTGGGTGAGTGAGTGAGCTGTGACCATGGGCTATCACTCTTAAAGTCTCATTGTCTGCCTCTCCTTGCCCTGTCATTCTCCTTCTCCTAAGATTTACACAGGCTGTGCACACGCAAGTGAGAGTACTTGGTGACTGCAGCGTGGAGTACAAACCCGTGTCGGCAAACTTCCTCTTCTTTCCCACCCTCATACCCAAAAGCAACCCCTCGTCTGCGACATCACGCACAGCTGGACGCAGTAGCAGCAGCAGCAGCAAGAGACAGATCCACCCTTCTCTTTTGAGGAATGGTGGTTAGTGCACGAGTCAAGGGCAAATGCCCCGGGCCTAAGGAGCAATCCTTCATGGGAAACCCTTCAGCCATTATGTTGGTGAGCTCCTTCTTTTCCTTCCCACCTTTGTTCCTGCCTTCTTTCCTTGGACTACGGAAATTCCTAGCCTAGTGCCCACCCTTGCCACACTTGTGACAGTTGTCGAGCTTCTTAGAACTCTTCCCGCCACCATTGCCTTTCCCTCCACCGCCATTGCTTCCGCTTTTTCCTTGACTGGAGCAAGAGCTTGCACCTTGTCCACCAAAGCGAAAGGCATAGGCTGAAATTTTTGCCTCAGTACCACTGCTTTGCATGGAATCATTGCGGACGTGTTTGACAACAGCCTCATACGTTAGATCTGCCTCCTTCCAACTACCAAATTTGACGATCAATGACCCCTAGCTTTACGGCAATGCCATCAAAAGGATCATGGCACACATGTTATAGTCGAGTTTCCATTCCATTTGCTGGACCTCTTGTAGCACGTTGTTGAACGAATGCAGAAATGCGGGTATCGATTCTCCTTTGCTTACCCTCATTGACATCAACCTTTGGAAGATGAAGAGTCGGTTTGCTAGGGAGTCAGATTGATTCACGCGTGAGAGTTTTTTGTAGGCCTCAGAAGACAACGTGCATCCTGTGATGTGGGAGTGTTGATTCTCATTGATGGACGTCACAAGTATGGCGAGAGCCATGTTGTTCTTTGTTGTCCATGTTGCAAGGTCAGCGGCATGCGTAGTCAATGTTGCATCGGCAGGTGATTTCGCGGTCGGTTTTAGGATGTCAAGGTAGCCACACACGTGCATGACAATCTCAAACTGCCATTTCCACAAGGGAAAACGTGTCCTCGTGAATTTGGACAAACCCGGCTCAAGGCGTGCTTGAGTCGGATCTGCCACTCTACTTCGTTGAGGCCGATGAGGCTGATGAGGCTATTGACTACGACTGTTGTCAATGGTTCAGTTGGTTCCGTTGCATATCCCTCCTGCCGATGATCTCCTATGACGATGGTGTCATCATNGGAGCAGGATTGAGGGAGGAGCGAGAGCTTTTTTTAGGAAGTCTGCCAGTCATGCCTTCCCATTGATGGCGCATACTTCCACGGCCTTGGCTTCCGCCGCTTCACGTACACAATAATTTGTGCATGGATGCAAAACACCATCATTGGTTGTGATGCAACGTGCGATAGTACTGTCAATGCAAAGAGGCACTGCAACTGTATGCACCCCCAACTCTTCAACCCGGCTCAAGGCGTGCTTGAGTCGGATCTGCCACTCTACTTCGTTGAGGCCGATGAGGCTGATGAGGCTATTGACTACGACTGTTGTCAATGGTTCAGTTGGTTCCGTTGCATATCCCTCCTGCCGATGATCTCCTATGACGATGGTGTCATCATGAGAAAATGGACTCGGGGCCGTACCACCTTCTAAAGGGGTAGAGATTTGTCCCGTTGGGGTTTGAGGTTCTTGTCCAACATGGACAAAGCTATTCCTCATCCCCTAGTCTGCCACATGCGTGCACCCTACCTGAAGTAGCCGATGGAGCCGATGAAGCAGATTGGAGCCGTCCGATCTTCTTGTCTCTATTGTATCTGTGCGCCCTGCAAGACCACACGTGATTTGGTCTTGGAAGTGTGCCTTAGAACCAGAAGTGTGGACCAATAACCCCTTTTCAATGCACCGGATAGCAACGGTCTAGAAAACGGTTCCCAACATAAGAGGCCGCCAACCGCTCTTGGTATAGGAACCAAGATAACATATCACCCTCAAACGAGGGATCCACACTTTAGGTTCGTTCAGTTTGCAACCTCACGAAGTCCGCATGAAGGTCTTTAGTGTCTACCCTTGGTTGGAAACTCTATGAGGAGTCTGAAAGGCAAGAACTGTAAATGGATGCATGCAAGGTACAGACTTCTGTACTTGTAGAGTTTTCCTAATGCTTCTGTTTGCAGTGGCTCCACAAAATCCAACCACAGGCTACAGTCCTACTTGTTGCGTCTCAAGACCGTCAAGTATCATCCTCAAGGCAGGCTCTAGTAATCTTATTAGAAGCTTCCTATCCCATTCTGGGCCACAAAGAAAAATGCGAACGTCGCGGGGTTTGAGCCCGCGGCCCATGAGCTCTGGCGCCTGTCCCAACTAGGCTACACGTTTGTTTTCCCTATGATGATCTCCAGGGGACTTACCCATTATGGGCAGTGCATTCCTGGCCTATCTCAGAAAAGACCAAGGGGACGTACTCCATAGAAAAGTGCATGTCTTGTCTTTCCGTGCAACCAGCCAGCCAGCCAGCTAGCCAGTTGACAAGGTGCATACCATTCAACACTTGCCAATTTATAGCCACCACAAGAGAGGCATGTGTACTATTAGAGATTAACACAATCCTCTCCTTCAGTGGAATTGGAATAAGACTCAACCTCTTCCACTACCTCCTCTCTCTCTCCCCACACTACTGCCTCTCCATCAAATATCTCCTTGTCTTTCTATTTTTCCTCATCTCCTGTGACCTGTACGTCTTCTCCTTCTTCTACATTTCTTCCTAAGTGTACTCCTTTTTCCCTGGCGCATCCTATGCCCACTTCCTCTCCGGCACTACATGTGTCCTCCAACTCTCCTTCCTTACCTGTCTTGCCTATTGCCTCCTTAGCAGCCCCTGTGTCTCCCTATGTCCAAGATGGTTGTCTGTGTGCTCTTCCTATGCAGAGCCTTATGTCCTTAACGTCTCAAGGCCCTATTGTACCAACTCGCATGACCTTTTCTGGTGAACCTGCTCTCCGTACTCTTGGGCATACGACATCTACTATTGTTGCTAGCTCTGTGTCCATCATGCAACCCAGTTCTACCCTTGGTTATGACCTTGGAGCATGAGGCCGAAACATTCATGTCTTTAGGTATGCGGCATATTGCTTTACTACTGCTGGTCTCTCCCCAATGCCTCCAAAGCACATTCTGGTTCATGAGGCCCGCAAAGCTGCTGAATCCTCTCTGTAGGAAACAGCCATGAAGGATGAACTAAAGGCCTTGACCGAGCATGGGTGTACAAGCTTGTTGATCTGCCACCTGGCAGACAGAACATTTCAGCCGAGTGGGTTTATCGAGGAAAGCTGAACCCTGACAGCTCCGTGGAACGATGCAAAGCTCGTCTCACAGCGAAGGAATCTTCACAGATCCGTGGCATTGAAATTGATGAAGCTTTCCCTCATGTGGGACGTTAAACCACTAATCAATCTCGTGTCAGCCTAGTTTCCCAACATGGCTGGGAGCTTAAGGAAACGGATAAAAAATGTCTTTCTCTATGGGAGAGTGGAAGAAGAGGTCTACATGGTCCAACCTCCTTGCTTCACAAAACGTACCAGAAAGTTATGGTGGTTGTGTAAGGCTTTAAACGGCCTTTAGCAGTAACCTTAGTATTGGATCAAGGAGATAACATCCACACATGGTGGCTTTAGCAGGAGCACAGTTAACCTTGCGTTGATTCTGAGTTTATCCTCAGTCACATTGGTGGCCATTCTTGTGTACGCTGATGAATTATTCATTGTATCTACAAGTCTTGCTATTGGTCACTCTGTCAAGAGCCTTGCATACAAGATGAAGGATCTTGGTCTTCTCCGAGTCTTTCTGGGGCATGGAACTTGAGAGTGACCGCTCTAATTGAACATCGCATGTTCATCAGACTGCATATGTGCATAGCATGGGGGAGCATTTTGCCTCCTTACTCACTGCAATCCCCTTGGCTTCTACTCTGATGCCTTCAATGGTCTAACATTGCTGAAGTCACCCGACGGCTCCAAACTGGGGGAGGCAGTGAACGTGACCGACTACCTGCGTGTTATTGGTTCACTCATATACCAAGCTACCACCACTCGACCACATGTCGCTTTTGTATTGAATCTCTTGATGAAGTTTTCTCAATGCACAAAAGAGCAACATCTTGGTATTGCAATATTTGTGGTACAGTATGCCTTGTCTATTTCACGCATGGGATTGTTATTGGGAGCACATCCCTCAGTCATTTTCAATGGTTCCATTGACAATGACTCAGCTCATGACTTTGATGCTTGCAGCCGAACTGGATGTATCGTCTTTGCTATGGGCACAATGGTCTCTTGGAAGAGTGGTAAACAAGGTATGTGGCTTTGAGCTCAAGGAAAGCTCAGAATGTTTCACTCAGTGTAGGTACATGTGGGGCTGTCTGGCTGTGTTGCTTGCTACAAAAAATGTGTGTTTCCATTTGTTGCATAACTTTGCACTGTCATAATCAAAGTACCAAGGCCATTGCTGAAAACAATGACATGCATCATTCATGCACAAAGCACATCAATATTGAGCACCACTTTGTTCATGAGTGCATTGCCGTTGGAATTTCCCGGGTTGTTTGGGTGGACACACGCTCATATCAAGCTGATTTTCTCACAAAGATACTTAGCCTAAACATCTTGAAGTGTGGTGTTCATGCTGTTTGTCTCGCCTATTCCCATAAACCCAGGTTACTTCTGTTCTCCAATATCTGTTCTTGAACTAGCTTGTAGTGGCATGTGGATGTTGTGATTGCATGTCATGGGAGATGTGTATGTGGTTTAGTTGGTGGTCCCTAACACCTGTAATGTCCTCTTGTTTTACTCCACATGCTCATATCTCAAACCTGTGTTGGAGACTAGGCATTGTAGCTCCGCTGGATCTCTGCTGTACAAGATTGGGGACACCGTTGTTTAAGCTCGTGTACGTTTCCAGCAACAGTACTGCCGCAAGATGTGACCCATGGCCACATAAGTGTACTCACATGATCTTGCACATTGATTTTACTCGTGTCCAGCTCTAGCTCATTCACACTT
The DNA here is from genome assembly GCA_023375785.1 of Penium margaritaceum. Taxonomy (NCBI): domain Eukaryota; kingdom Viridiplantae; phylum Streptophyta; class Zygnematophyceae; order Desmidiales; family Peniaceae; genus Penium; species Penium margaritaceum. The sequence continues at coordinate 61,238 of SZWC01003432.1, forward strand.
TAGAATGCCTGGGCTGTCTTCAACTTTGCATGTGGAGTTCTAGGCGAGTCTGTTCTGGTAGCTGGATGCGGATCCCTGTAGGGCCACTTGGCCAGATGAGTTTCGTGCCATGGTGAGTAGCCATCCTCTGTTTATACTGAGGGGTCAGGCTCAACCCCCTGGTGGCAGCAGGATCTCGGCGTGCATCACGCACGACCAGGAGTCCTACTCACCGCCCTTTCTCTTATCCCACTCTCTTAGCGCACACTTCTACCAACTATGCAATCCAACTGAGTATAACAAGATTTGAGCCATGGTGTGTTACGTATGGGGTTCTTCCTACGTTCCCACCTCTCCAAATTCCATGCTTCTACGTGCTCAATAGAATAACTACAGAGGGTCCTTCCATGACCGTGGCTGTAGCTCAGACTCTCACAGTGTTGACATGGTACACTCCTTCCCATGAGTGTGGTTAATTGTATTCCCTGGTTCGACCACTAGGGAGTTGTTGAACAACTGATCTGACTTTGAATTTGGTTTCCTTGGATTTTTCAAGATCGAGCTTTGATTCACTCAATTTGAGTGAGTATCTAGAAAGTTAGCCTTGTCCAAAATTTGGGTGTTTGATGGGTGGAATCTTGTATCCATCATGGATGACGGGATACTCCACCATTGGTGATCCGGGTTCTACTCGAACAGGATCCAAATGCACCAAGGCCACAAAGAAGGTAATCAGGGAGACCTCCTTGACCATCATGAACTCCTCCTTGTCTTCTGGGCTGATGAAGGGTGCTTACACAGGTCACCGTCAAAGCACCTCCACTGGCCTAGCAAGCAAGGCATGGTGGGCGGCTCCACCAAGGATTACTTCAATGGCCGTAGCAGGGGCTCTATTTCTCTGATTCGGGCGTGCTTGGATGTCTTAGAAAGCTAGATCACTGTATATAGGAATCTGATGTAATCTCACTATGCTAAGTAACAAAGACGTGGTTCCTTTCAATTATCCTGAATGTAACGGGTTTTTTTCCACTCACATCCGTGATCCTTGTGCTCCACACTCTTCACCATTGGTGTTCATTGGCTGCCCCATACATTGGTAGCATGAAACAGTGAAGGCGAGGCATCCATGAGGGTGCCTATACATCCACTAGAGCTAACACACAGCTGCTATCATTGCTATAGCCACTGCTGCGTCTCTGCTGCACAACTCAACGAGGGATGCCTCACTGCTGTGGTACCATGAGAAGATGCTAGGAAGTGTCCTAACCTTGCTGTTGCTAACATGGAAACATTTTCCAGTCAGCTCCTACATTAACATACAAGGCATGTACAAGACACAGCAACAGTCGGGCTAGGGCGACACACTCTAGCAATCGCGTGGTCACGCTGTTGGTGTTGACATCAGAACAGTGTCTGTACTGCCGACGCCTATTGTGACATGTCCAAGGATACGGCTGCTGTGGTGACTCTCACTGCTGTTCTTGGTGTTGTGTCTTTGTTCTGTAGCTCAGTGAGAAAGGTCTCGCTACTGTGATACCAAGAGAAATTTTTAGAAAGCTTTGTAGCCTTGCTATCGCTGAATTTGCCTCACTTTCCAGTCAGCCGGCGCACTAGCAAGAAAGCAAAACCAAGAAACAACAAGGATTAGGCTAGGGAGAAGCACAAAGTCTCATAAGTTCTTAAAATTTTATATTTTGGCAAAACTTACCATCATGAGACTAATAAATATAAAAAAACAAGCTTATTAATGCATAATGGGATTACAACTAAAGCACACAGCATGAATGCATGCTGAGCCCCACGGCAAATGACATCGAGCTCTGTGCACAGAAATCCAATTGTAACACCATCTAAACCAAGAAATGCATAATATCAAGCTGGATAGTCACACGCACATGTATGGAATCAATCGCTGGACAACAATTGCAACAGATGCAAACTGGGCTCAAAATCTGGTTAAACGAGAAAACTCTTCACACTTCACAAATCTGCAGAGAGCCCTAGCAAGCACCAAGGATGTTGTGATACTTATCTGGCAGCTGCTCGTCGGTGGGGTCACCACCCACTGATGCTTCTGCGCCTGTTGTGTCCGCATCAGGGATCTGCACGAACATGGGTACGTCTGAGTGGTCACGGTAAGCTGTAAATAGAAGGGGAAGGCTCCCATCACAACACTCGTCCATGACCCAATAGTACACATGTCCATACACGTGTAGAACAAACACAAGTGTGCAACGTGTAACATAACAAACGTTAAACGAAAATCCTAAAAATTTTAGTCAAGGTAGGTTGTTACAACCATTACTTGATTACAACAGTCCGCCAACATTGTTCTGCAGCCAACACCCTAAGGTCGCATCAAGCTTGACGTAAGCATGTGAAGCAAATTGTCAAAATCAAATCCAAACGACCATCTCTACAGAAATTGTATTCATGAAGTTTTCAACGTTCCTTCTAACTGAAAATTTGAATTATTGTAAATAAACAAGAATACTATAAGTTTTGTAAAGAATTAATGACGTAGCTTTGAGAGACGTGGCGAGCTATGATGACTCGGAAGGAAAGACCACTCCGACAAAAGAGGACGATCATTCAGTTTTAGTACGATGACTTTCTTTGAGCCAGCCGAACCTTGTGACACTAATTCATACAAATATATGTTGTATTTGCAGAAAATTCAAGCCAACCACTGACATCATCGTTCATCCTTGCTACTTTGTGACACTTATCACACACCACAAGGAGTGGAAACTCAAGCGACGGGCACCAAGAGACCTCATGGTGGTGTTGGTGCAAAGCCGTCCAAAGATCCCCAAACTCGACCACCTCCATGCTCACGTATCCCACCTCCACCAACCCCACCTTCTAACATACTTACACACTCTACTATCCCCTTTCACTTATCTCACACTCTGACCACAGTGAGGCTGCGTCATCGTCCTTCTGGCTGTGAGGACCTACCTAGAGAGGTTGAGGGGAAGAAGCAGAGGGTTACTGGACCAGCAAGCTACATAATTAACCATTTCTTACAACAAGGGAGACACAAGGGGACAAACCAGGAGCGCCCAATCATTTGGGTGTCTAACCCGTGAAGAGCAAAGGATGCACCAGTCCCGAGTTCTCCAAGCCCAAAAGAGTAGGGAGATCCATAACTTGGCCTCTTGTCCTCTGTTTTCAGTTCCAAATTTTTGCTAGATCTGTATAGTTATCTATTATCACTTCATACTACTGGATTTCACCCTGGTGCTTAATTTCTGTGGCTACTTTTAGAAAGTTTTCTTTTCACCTTGTCATCTTACCTCTAGTTAATTGTTCTTCTCCAACCTGCCAATCCATGACCTGAATCAAATAGTTGGTGATTTCTAACATTTCCTATCCTTCCCCCTTTCTTAAAAAAGAGAGACGGTGAAGGAGGTTTGGCTTAGAGCCACTTTGGCCCACCAAGGGTTTGAAGTGAGGTACACGTAGTCCAATAGTGTGCCCTTTATCCAGTTTATAAGAAGAGAGAGAAAGATAGAGAGGGAGGAGGGGCGTTGGAGGAGGGGGTTTGAGAGTAAGAGATTCAAAGCGAGGCCCTTCCACAAGGATGGCCGGCCTTGGGACCGGACTATTCGCGGTCTTGGTGCATGATCCGAGTATCAGCTCCAGCCGCTCCAATTAATGCACACCCTTGGGATCCAAAGCGCGTTACGGGACATTGGCACCTGACGTCCACCTTGCGAGGTCGTGCCGTAAGGCGATGACTAGAGGGGGAGGTGCTTGGCCAGCATCGAAGAGAGGTGAAGTGCGAACATCTCCTAGGAATGGACATCAACGCAAGACTGCTGTCACGATCACCAAGTTTTCCCATCGCAAGACGATGGGAAAACTCGGTCGCTCACTTTCGAGCTCCATTTTGGCAATGAAGCTACACTTGTCCCAATCACTTGTGTGAGCAACAAGGGGTTGAAGGCCACCAAGGGGAACATCGCTGGTGGTGACAACCCCGACATGATTGCTGAAGGTAAAATGCATGGGAATGAGTCTCCTGATGAGCCAGCAAATCACGTTGTTATTGAAGTAGATCGCGAATCCGACGATGAACCGAATGTACATGACACAGCAAGCAAGGGCAGTGAGGCGGGCAAGTCCATGCCAAAGCAACCTGACGTAGGTGCTTATGCAATGGAATGTGTATCCAACTGCGTGCATGATGAGGATCATGGCCTTGCTTTGACGGGAAGGAAGCAGGTCCCACCTATGAGCCTGTCGAGTTTAGCGGCAGCACAACGTGTGCTTGATACCACCACACGTTGCCTGAAAACTGACGAACAGCTCAACCACCTCTACACCCGCCTCTCCCTAGAGTATTTCATGCTGGCCATGACCATCATGGATGCACTCGCATACAATGTTGATATGATACCCGTCACGCTTTGTGAACAGTTGTTAGTGGTACAATGGATGAACGAGAAGCTATACGAGGAAAATGGGAAGTTGACGCACGAGGTCGCGGCCGCCGACCGCCGCTCAAAGGTGGCGGAGCAGGCGTTCGAGGAACTTCGCACTAAGGAAGCCAAAAACTAGCATAATTTGCTCAATGCAGCAGGTGGTGCCATGCTTCACGCTGCGGAGGTGGAGTTGGGGCAGATTTTAGAGTGTCGAGAGTGCAAAAGGATGGAAAGCAGATGCGTGAATTCTCACAATGCACGTTGAGCTCAAATCAGGAGTCCTGCTCCATGCCTTGAAGCAAACACACCTGAACAATGGGCTTGCATAGCTCCACCTCCGACCGAGAAGAAAGGGGGGACTTGCAGATGTGTGGTTCTTGAGCCGGTCATCTGCTACAATAGAACGTGCACCGTCAACACATTCTTGATGGTTCTTCAGAGGCACCTCTACCATGATCTTATTGAGGAAGAGGACTGGGGCACGCAGGACATGCTCTACTTGAAGACAAAGCCGTTTGGAAAACTGACAGAGCTCTGTAATCACAAGCACATAAATCAGATCCTACCTAAGAGGAATTCTATGAACTGATGCGTGAGCTATACTCCAAGCTAGCTGACTCTAGAACGCAAAGGAGCTTGAGATCTGTGTGCAGGGGACCATGTTGGTGGATCAATACACTGGGGTAGTTCTCAAGACCACAAAAAAGGTGCAGGATCACCACCAGACAAAGCAAGCCAAGATTTACTTCTTTCAGAGTGGCTTGGCCAGCCCTCAGCTGTGATTATTTTGCCACCACAACAATGGAAAAGATTTTAAGTTCCTGCACACTATATTAGCATGTGTGTGCTAGGTACACACATGAAATTGGAATACACATGAAAGCAGGCCGGCACATGAGACACAGTCAACACCAATAGGTAGTGCACCAAAGTGTGTAGCGAATGCAACGTCTGAGTCCTCCAAGAAGTTCTCCCAATATGATGGGGAGAATAAATATCGCTCCTCTATTATCTACAAGCGCTGCCACAAGGCTAGGTACATTAGGCATGATTGTCCCTGGCGTGACCACCAGCAACAATAGGGACAACGTGAAGGCCAACAACATAGTCATGGTGCAGGCCAAGGTGGAGGGCCAAACCGCGGTGACCAGAACTGCTTCAATGGGGGCGGTCAGCACCAGGGTGGGCAGTGCGATGGCAACAAGAATGCCCCTGCTACCCAGGGATGTGTAGACACAGACGCCCCATTGACGATGACCAGGATTTCAAGGGAAGCGTTAGGGGACGCGTCCACCGTCCCAGGTATGGTGATGAGTAGGATGTTCACAATCCCCAATAGCTACCCGCTATCTGGGGTTCTTGTGAATAATGGGAATGATGAGGAAAAGATGTTTATGTTTTGGGATGATGATATTAAAACCTTTGATTTCATGTCTGTACCTAACTTCTCAAATCTTTATGCACCTTTCTTTCATCAAAATGCCCTCTACCATGATCCCTCACATCCAATATCAAACGTGACCAAAGGAAAGCTTAAAAATCACACGACCGTAGTCATAGCAAGTGAAGATGTTTGGCCTGCTATGATGGAAGTTGGACACAAGGCTCACAAAAGGAACTCTCTGACATCAACAGTGGCTGTGCTTGTGGGTCCAAAAACAAACAAGTCTATATTGAAAGGATTGAAGTTGTAAGCCTCGATCACCAAAGGACATCTCATGTGGGAAACACTTGATGGAACCATTGAGCTACACAGAAGCCCTCATGCCTATCACATATACAACCTCCAGAACAAGCCCCCACTGAGCCTTTTCATAAAGAATTCCAAATCATGCATGATCATGCGATTTGATGGAAAACTAGCAGGCGTCCTTACACGTATCTTGGTGGATACTGTTAGCTACTGAGCTATCCACCTCTAGCAGAGAAGCCGTAAAACTGAATAATCTCACAAAGGATTTCACACCTTCTTCTTTTGTTGACATATGTCATGCACCCCAAACTTAATCAGGCATACACTTCACTTTCAAGATTACTAATGCCTTAGCATTACTTCTCAAAAAGAGATCAAGTCATCAATATGCAAGAGAGCATCAAGAAAGGGTTAATTGATCAGCATGCAAGACAATTCCTTTTATAGCTTTCTTTCCAGTCCTAGAACTCAAAATCACATTCTTGGGAAGTGGCATGAGCCAGCCACATCACCAATAGACTTGCGCTGTGGGCTCGACACATAAGAATCCTAGTGTCCAGGTGACAGAGCATCCATGTAGCTTCCAAGAAGCTACGGAATTTCTTTCTTAGAAGCTTCCATAGCAAGCAAGATGTCCATGGGGCCAGGATCAAACTCATGACCTCTCAATTGGCCAAATCAACAAAATGGCCAAGGTAACCACTCACCCATATGGCGTACTCACAGGTCATACCTCACATGAGACAGAGCATAGTTGAGTCACACTACAATGGATCCAGGGGTCATACCTCCACAAGGGGCAAAGCATTCCTGATCCTTCCTAAAACACTGAACAAGGAGCAAAAAAAATTAGCCTATCTCTCCCTTACACCTTGCGTCAGTGACCATCATCATTCGTCATCACTTGCATTGACCATGCTGATACCCTACCTACCCGCATGGTGGACATCCTTGTCCAGTGGCTTTGTATGCATGTCAGCCTGGTTCAGCTTGGTACCGTCATATTCGAGCTCCACTGTCTGCTTCTAGACCAATTCTCGGGCATAGTAGTAGCGGATCTCGATGTGCTTTGTGTGCCTTGGCAGAAATGGGTCCTTGGACATGTCAATTACGCTCATGTTGTCAATCTTGATGACCGTCGTCATTGCCTGTGCTGCCTTCATCTCAGATAGCAAGCTTTGCAGCTACTGCATCTCTTTACATACCTCATCCAAGGCGATGTACTCAGCTTTAGCTGTTGACAGAGAGACACATTCTTGCTTGCGACTCGTCCAAGTGACTGCACCTCCGTTCAGCGTACACACAAAGCCAGAGGTAGATTTTCTGTCGTCAATATTCCCTCCCCAATCAACATCAGTGTAGCACATGAGACGGAGTGATGCGGATCCAGCAATGCCTCCAAACAGGAGCCCAATATGCTGTGTCCCCTGAAGGTAGCGCATGATGTGCTTCATGGCCTACCTGTGAAGTGGACCAGGATTGGCCACAAACCAGCTCACTTGCCCAACAGCATGGGCTATATCTGATCGGGTGGTGACCATGGCATACTTCAGACTGCCCACTACAGAATGATATGGGATGCCCATTCCCATTTTCTCTTCTTCGTTAGATGGGGACATGGAGGATGATAGCCTGCACTCTGATCTCGTGGGTGTACTGGCAGGCTTGCAATCTGCCATGTCATATCGTTTGAGGATGGAGTCAATGTACTTTATCTGATTGGCTGATGGTACCTGCTGCTCTGTCACGCTTCATGGAAATTCCAAGATAAAAGGCAAGAGGACCCATGTCCTTTATCTCGAATCTTCTACTCAGCTTCCCCTTGAGATTCTCTAGCAGTTGCATTGAAGAAGAACACAGAATCAGGTAATCAACATACAAGGCGACCAACATAGTCCCTTTGTTGCTCGCATGCACGTACATGCTAGGGTCATTATCGCGGTGCATGAAGGACAAGTTGGCCATGAATTTATCAATCTCCTAGTACCAAAGTCTTGACGCTTGTTTGAAGGAGCTCTATGGGCTAAAGCCCATAGAGTGCGTTCACCAATCTGCACACCTTGCACTCGGGAGCATCTGCCCCCTCCGGAACCTCCATCAATACCTCCTTGTCAAGTTTTTCATAAAGAAACGTTGTCTCGACATCCATCTGGTGGACCTCCATGTTCTCGGCAGCAGCAATGGCGAGCATTGACCGGATGGAAGCAAACATCACAACGAGAGCAAAGGTCTCATCATAATCTGTGCCACGCCATTGAGAGAACCCCTTTGCTACAACCCGTGCCTTGTACTTGTTTATCTTACCATCCTGCTTCCTTTTTACTTTAAGCACCCACTTGGATCCCACAACGTGATCGCTAGCAGGTCTGTCTACCAGCACCTATGTCCCATGCTCCTCAATGGAACTGAGTTCACTGCGAATTTCTTCACCCCACTCAGCTTTGTCAGGCCGCGTGGGTGCCTCTGCAACAGACTTTGGCTCCTCTTGAACCAAGAATGAATAATTGAAGCCCGTCCATTCACCTCTATCTGCGTCGTAATGCTACCAAGGAACTTTGAGACGTGAACTGCTTCTTACACCTGCTGGCTGCTACCATTAATGTAGAGGCTTGAGGTCTTTTTTGTCGTTGATTATGGGAGAGGAATCCTCCTCACAGTCTGGAAGATCAGACACGTCGGACTCGGAGTCAGATTCCCCCGAGTCATCTTCATTCACTTCTCTCCCTGTTGTAGTACCCAACCCACGCCATTGTGCTGGTGCTTTGTCTCCCTCCTCGAGAAGTGTGAGCCACTATCATTGTTTTGGAGTGTTCTCAAGTTCAAGAAGCTCTCTTTTACTTACAGAACTTTCATGAAAATCCATGTCTTTGCTGCGGATGACCTTCTTAGCTTCTTTGTCCCACGGTCTATAAGGTCTGTGCGTGGTGTCATAGCCAATGAAAATACACTTTTGTGCTCTTGTATAAAGCTTCCCATGACCCTCACCGGCCTGAACATTGGCAAAGCCGGTGCAAAAAAACACCTTGAGATGGGAGGCGTCCAGCTTCTTCCCTGACCATGCTTCTTGAGGCATCCTCAGCTGTTGTTTCTGCTTCTTCTTGCCTCTCCTTTGCAGAGCTGCTGCAGATGGGAGGTTCACAAGATAGGTAGCCGTGTGTGCTGCTTCATTCCAGAACCTAGGAGGCAGCTTGGCGTCAAATATCATGCACCTTGTCATGCCCATGAGGATCTGGTTCATCCTCTCTGCTACAATGTTGCTTTGAGGTGAGTATGGAATACTTTCATGGTGTTCAATACCCTATGTCTTGGGCCACTCCCTGTAGGCTTCGTACTATCCTCCATTGTCTGTCCCAAATGCCTACACCTTCTTTCTATTCTGTTGTTCAACAATAGCGACAAAAGGCTTGTAGATTCTCCTTCACCTCACTTTTCTTTTTGAGAAATTACATCCAGACCTTGTAGCTGTTGCCGTCGATGCATGTGAGGATGTATCTGCTGCCTCCATTGGACGGTATGGGAAAGGGACCACGCACGTCAAAGTGGATGAGGTGAAGGGGTGCAAGAGCACGCGTACTATTGTGCTTGAAGAGTTTCTTTTTGCCCTTGCCTTCAAGACATGGCTCACACAAGATCTTGGCTTCCTTTACCTCATCACCTAGCTCCATCCCACACATTAGCTCCTGCTTTCCCATGAGAACTAATATGCGATGAGCCAAGTGCCCAAAGAACCTGTGCCACATGTTCTCGGAGGATCTTTAGTGGCTAGAATGAATAGCCCAGGTGGCTGTATTTGCTTGCAGTTTTGCTGCTGAATCTTCTGCTACCACTGATTCTGCTACTCCAACATGTCCCTTGTCATCAAAATCAGTTTCATTTCTCTCCTCATCATCAATTTCCGCCAAAGATTCAGCCGTTGATGTTGTCAATTTGGTCTGCAAGACGTAGAGTCCATCAACGCGAGGAACCTGTGCTATAACCTTCTTGGCAGAGTAGGAAATGTTGATGTCCTTAGTAGGGACTATTACTGCTTCCTTCTCTGTAAAGACAACTGTCATGCCATGGTCAGTTATCTTAGAGACGCAGAGCAGGTTGGCTGTGAAGGACGGAAAATAGGCTACCCCCTCTAGCTTGAGATCAGAGTCCGTAAATTTGACACCCACTGTAACCAGCATGTCACCAATCCCCTCTGCCCCTTCAACGTTGCCTTTGGCGACTCTGAAGTTCTTGTTGCATGGAGCAAGAGAGATGAATTCTCTCTTCTCGTAAGTGGTGTGCTCATTTGTGCTTTAGTCAAGGCTGTAAGCTCCTGGCCTAAGTATAGCCCTTCCTTTGTTGGAGGAACACTCATCCATCAAGCATGTGGGATCCTTCCCACCATTTCCCCTACGCCATTCATCTTCATCTCCTCCCTCCTTGGATGCCCGGCACTCCTGAGCCTAGTGTCCAGCCTTACCACCGTTGTGGTAGTTTCCTTGGCGCTTTGGACCCCTTCCACTATTGCCAGAACTGTTGTTTCCCTTGTCTCAAGAGGAGGAGGTACTACGAAAGGTGGCACTACTCCGTGAGGCAAAGACAGCTATGTTTGCTTCACTGCTGCTACGACGCATGGCTTTCTTACGCACATACTCCGAGACGGTGGTGTGCGTTACTTTTGTTGGAGTAATGCTCCTCACCATGGCAGGAGTGACTCCAAAAAAGGAACACCAAAAAGACAAGCCTTAGTGGCTCAGTGGTTAATGGGGTCCACGTCTAGAGGCAAGGGCCCGGGTTCAAATCCCACAAGATGACTTTCTGTCCTGCCTCAAGGGAGGTGGAACATAGATGCCAGGAAGCTAGCTCAACCTCCAGAGTTCCTCTTTAAGTTTGAAGAAGGCCAGGAGAGGGTCCAGGAAGGTGGCGCACCTTCTAGAAGGGGTGATTTGTCCTACAAGGCATCTAGAAGTGTCTAAGTCTTCTGGACACCTTCCCTCCTACTAGAAGCAAGCTGAGGAATCTAGGAAGGGGCAGAAGCTTCTAGAGGAAGGAAGGGATGCCTTCCTGGGTGGGAAAAGGGACAACCTACCAAGGGATACTCTAGAAGCCATAGAATCTGCTGGGAAGCTCCAAATCTGGCATGCTTTGGTGTTCTGGAAAGCTTAGATCAGTGGCTATAAAATTCCACTGCTTNTGAGCCTTGATTAAGAGTTCATTCCCAGTCAATTCAGGCCAAAACTATTGCCTCACTCTCTGACCAGTTTTCTGCCATTCTTGGAACCAGTTGCCTCCACAGTTTCAGTCTCTCCAAAAATAGTTGGTGGTGTGAACCAGCCATTGCTAGGGACCCTCCAGGGTGCACACTCACCCTCAGGCCAACAACTTTCTCTTCACCCCACCCTCCAATCACTGTGATCATGGGACCCCAGCTCTCCGGCAGCGTCATCAGAAAGATCATGGCCTCCACGTCCAATTTTAGGTCCCACCCCATCTCAGTGGCTTGTTGCAAGTGCATCTCTGCATAAAAGCGGAGACATCCTCCCCTTCACCAAGCCTCATGCTGATCAGGTTCTGTAGAATGAAGAGACGGTTGGCAAGTGAGGAGGAATAAAACATCTTGCCTAGTTTGGCGTATGCCGCGGCTACTAGTGTACAACCGCTGATGTGGGAAAGGAATGAAGGTTGTATGTAGGACACATGAACGGCGAGAGTCTTCTTCTTGTGCTGAAACCATGCCACAAGTTCAGCACCCTCCTCCTTTGGTGGTAAGATAGTTCCGTCAAAATATCCTACCAAGTCTCTATCATCCATGATGATCTCAAACTGCCACTTCCGGAGCACAAAGCCCTCTCCATCGAGCCTGAGAATGGGAGACTGGTTCCCTGGTTCCCCTGTCCCTGCCATCCCTACAACTTCAAGTGCTACAGCTACTGCACCTGTTATTAATGCCGATGTACCTGTTTCTTAGGCCGTTGTTGGTTGTTATTGAGGAGAGGCAAATGCTTGCCCTGATCACATCGGCGAATGTGAGTAGATGAAGGCTTATGTAGGCCGATGTAGGTTGATGTCAGCTCCCAAGGCAGAAAGGTGGAGATGAGTTGCATTCTCCTCCGGCTGATGATTGACCTGCAAACAGAGAGGTTGGGTGAGAGCAAAGGCGCTCTCACTGCTTGTGACTTCAGCGATTGCGTGCGTGAAACTTCTCTAACCAGAGGAGTGGGCCCATAACCCTTTGTTAGCTACTGAGCTAACCACCTCTAGCAGAGAAGCCGCGAAACCAAAAAAGCTCATAAAGGTTTTTACACCTTCTTCCTTTGTTGACATGTCTCATGCACCCCAAACTTAATCAGGCATGCACTTCACCTTTGAGAGTACTAATGCCTTAGCATTACATCTGAAGAAGAGCTCAATTTGTCAGTACGCAAGAGAGCATCAAGCAAGGGTTAACTGATAGGCATGCAAGACAAGTCCTTTTATAGCTTTATTTCTAGTCCTAGAACTCAAAAGCACATTCCTGGAGAGTGGCCTGACCCAACCATATCACCATTAGACTTAGGCTGTGGGCTTGACACATCAGCATCCTAGTGTCAAGGTGACAGACCAACCATGCAGCTTCCAAGAAGCTACGGACTTTCTTTCTTGGAAGCTTCAATAACAAACAAGATGTGCATGGCGCAATGATCAAACTCATGACCTCTCACTTGGCCAAATCAACAAAAAAGCCAAGGTAACCACTCACCCACATGGTGTACTCACAGGTGATATCTCACATAACACTGAGCATAGGATCCAGGGATCATACCTCCACAAGGGGCAGAGCATTCCTGATCCTTCCTAAAACACTGAACAGGGGACCAAAACATTAAAAAGATACTGGGGCGAAAGACTCGTCTGTGAGCAATGATTTTGTACGTACCAGGTAATTGAACTACAAGCCTTGCATTGGTGTTGCAGTAATCGGTGACGTGAGAGAGGTACTGGTCCTTGGTGGCTGTGTGGCACAACTCAAACTGCCCAAATTTATGACCTACGTCTGCCTCACCATGCTAGATCTCATGGATCTGTTCAACATTATTCTCTAGGACCCGAGGCTTCTAAAGCACAAGGCACTTATGTTCTTTGACTGGAAGACACTCCAAATCAGCAGTGGAAGGAGAATGGTCATCGCACAAATTCAACAACCTGAAACAAAAGTTCAATCGAGCCTCTTAGCGCTCCAAGTGAAAAGATGAATAGGACAAGGATGCCACTATTTTCTTACAACAATGAAAAAATAGATGACAAGACAAAGGGTGACGTGTCCCAAGGGGTTGCAAACATAATCTCGGAATTCTCGGAAATTTTTAAGCACCCCCGGATAGGCCACCTGTTGGAGTAATGCTCCTCACCATAGCAAGAGTGACTCCAAAAAGGAACACCAAAAAGACAAGCCAAGTTGGCTTAGTGGTTAATGGTGTACACATATAGAGGCAGGGGCCCGGGTTCAAGTCCCATAAGATCAATTTCGACCCTGCCTCAAGGGAGGTGGAAAATAGATGCCAAGAGGCTAGCTCAAACTCTAGAATTCCTCCTTAAGTTTCTAGAAGGCCAGGTGAGGGTCCAGGAAGGTCGCACACCTTCTAGAAGGGGTGACTTGTCCCACAAGGCATCTAGAGGTGTCTAGGTCTTCTGGATACCCTCCCTCCTACTAGAAGTAAGCTGAGGAATCTAGGAAGGGGCAGAAGCTTCTAGAGGAGGGAAGGGATGCCTTCCTAGGTTGGAGAAGGACAGCCTACCAAGGGCCACTATACAAGCCATAGAATCTGCTAGGAAGCTTCAAATCTGGCATGCTTTTGTGTTCTAGAAAGCTTAGATCAGTGGCTATAAAATGCCACTGCTTGTGAGCCTTGATCAAGTGTACATTCCCAGTTAATTCAGGCCAAAACTATTGCCTCAATCTCTGACCAGTTTTCTGCCATCCTTGGAACCAGTTGCCTCCCCAGTTTCAGTCTCCCCAAAAACAGTTGGTGGTGTGAACCAGCCACTGCTAGGGACCCTCCAGGGTGCACACTCACCCTCAGGCCACATGGTGTACTCACAGGTCATATCTCACATAACACTGAGCATAGTTGAGTTGCACTACAACGGATCCAGGGATCATACCTCCACAAGGGGCAGAGCATTCCTGATCCTTCCTAAAACACTGAACAGGGGACCAAAAAATTAAAAGGATACTGGGGCGAATGACTCGTTCGTGAGCAGTGATTTTGTACGTACCAGGTAATTGAACTACAAGCCTTGCATTGGTGTTGCAGTAATCGGTGATGTGAGAGAGGTACTGGTCCTTGGTGGCTGCGTGGCACGACACAGACTACCCGAATTTATGACCTGCGTCTGCCTCACCATGCTAGATCTCATGGATCCATTCAACATTATTCTCTAGGACCCAAGGCTTCTAAAGCACAAGGCACTTATGTTCTTTGACTGGAAGACACTCCAGATCAGCAGTGAAAGGAGAATGGTCATCGCACAAATTGAACAACCTGAATCAAAAGCTCAATCGAGCCTCTTAGCGCTCCAAGTGAAAAGATGAATAGGACAAGGATGCCACTATTTTCTTACAACAAGGAGAAAATATATGACAAGACAAAGGGTGACGTGTCCCAAGGGGTTGCAAACATAATCTCGGAATTCTCGGAAATTTTTAAGCACCCCCGGATAGGCCACCAACTAGACAAAAGGTTGGACTCACCGTTCCGTTGGAGCCAGGGAATCTGCCTCCCTTCCAGTCTTTGTACCACCTGAACAAGGAGAAAAAGCCTAGATCAAGGAGTATCCCCGGAAGGTTTTGATTGTGTCAAGCACTTTTGCCTTTGGAGCACCTATCCTGCTTTTTTAACAAGAAAGATAGTGGCCTCTGGATGTGCAAAGACTATCGGGCACTAAACAAACTCACGATGAAAAGTTGTTACCCTCTCTCAGGCATGGAGGACCTATCTGACCATCAAGGAGCAAAATTCTTCATGTCTCTTGATCTATTGCAGGACTACCATCAAATCCGGATCACAGAGGAGGATGTACCAAAAACCACATTCAAAACTCATTGTGGATACTACTAGTTCCGAGTTCTCTGCTTTGGACTGAGGAATGCGTGTGCGATGTTCCAAGCAATGGAGAACAAAACATTCCATGAGCACATCGGCAAGTCGGTCCTGTTGTATATTAAAAACATCCTCATCTTCTCCAAGAACCACTAAGAACACAAGCAACACCTCAAAATGGTACTGGAGATTCTCCGCAAGAGCCGCTTCTTTGCCAAGAGAAGTCGGTGTAAGTTTTTGCAGCCATAGTTGGAGTAACTTGGCAACATCATCAGCGGCAAGGGGATCTGGGTGGACCTTTGCAAGGGGAAGGTCATGAAAGAACCCGTGAACCCGAGAACGTGGGCCAACTCCATTCTTTACTTGGCCTCACAAAATTCTTCTGGTGGTTTATGAGAGGCTACTCAACGTTAGTGAGCCCTCTCAACACCCAGACCCGAAAGGCGAGCACATGCATTCGGTCAGTTGGATGAACTAAGGTTTTTTAGGATGTGTAGACAATGATGATCTTGACACCGGTTTGTGCAAACATTCCATCACAAACTGACACTTTGCTGCCGATGTGGTCAAGACAACATTACACACAAACTCACTCCACCCATCCCCACGACCATTCATCAGTTTGAACCTATCCAAGAATCCCATTTAGATGGATTACACTTTGGATACCTGGTTCACCGGGCCAAAGAACATTGAACGCCATGACCTCGTGGAGGTTGCCAATGCATACTAGCATGGCAAGCATGTGATGGTCCCAGATGTCAACAACCTGCAACAATACATCATGTTTGGGTGTCATAACCCTCATTCGTCAAGCTATATCGGGCCGAAGGAGACAGGATATGCTCTGGATAAGCACTATTAGTGGCAAAGGTGGAGCAGTGAAATCAAGAAGTACCGTAAGGTGTGTGATCTGTGCCTACCAGTTGGCTCTCCCACCAGCCATGTGCATCTATGATACCGTCTACATGGATCTCCTTACACCCTACATAGCAAATGGGTTTATTTAGCCATCCCCTCTTGTTGTCCTTGCCATGGAAGGCCAGTGTGAGGTGCACTGTATCCACCAACATTATAAGAACAATCTACATACACGACTAGTTAAGGATGACCTCATCCACTGGGCTAATTGTGGACCTGACCACAACACTAGGGATCAAGAGTCACAGGTACCAACTACAGCAATTGCGGAGTACAAGGAGGAAGTCGCTGCCCATTGGAAAAGGCGTGACCTTGGGGGTACCATCCCGGCACGAGCTCCCTCGAGAGGATAACGGCACTAGCCCTCGGGCTGATCTTTGGCTTACTCCCTATAGCTCATTACGGGGACGCCTGGGTACCTCTCACGAGGTCACTTCATGTAGAAGGGGAGGAAGCGTGGCAATTGTGTTCTTCTTTGAAAGCTGACCAATCTATGAATTCTGAAATTTGCCACATCATGATGTTATCCTCTCCATGGACTGGTGCTTTTACCATCGATGATGGATGGTCATGTGCAAACACCTCTTTCTGAAAGGCAATATCGAATGGTTTATAGCTAAAGAGGGAGGAATGAAACACAATGAACCTTTAGAAAAAAAAACTAAAGCCTATAGTCAAGACAGGTTTTTGCAATTGTTACTTCATTGAAAAACTCCGTCAACACAGTTCAGCGACTGACACCCTGAGGTTGACACAAGCACGTGAAGCAAGTAGTCAAAATCAAATCCGAATGACTATTGTGACAGAAATCACGTTCATGAATTTTCTACCATTCTTACTAATGTAAGCAATGAATACTTGTAAATAATTAAATAATTGTTTTATTTATAAGGAAACAACGAAGTAGCTTCAACAGACATGATGAGCCATGACGAATTAGACAAGGAAAGATCACTCCGGCGACGGAGGAAGGTCATTCTGTTTTACAACAATGACTTTTCTGGAGCCCGCCAAGCCTTTCCATGCTAAGTCATGCACACCCGCGCTACACAACAAGATGCTCAGCAGTAAATGCACACACACCTTACTCTCAGACATCCTCATGCAAAGGGCAGACCCTGAAAAAATGAATGGCCACCATGAACTTTTGCGCGTCAATGCCTTGGTCAAGAAGTCAGTCCACTACATGCCCGTGCCAACCAAGATGATGGAGATCACCTGTTGCTCCACAAGATCACACACAAAAGTGATGATCAATAAGAATGTACTTCGTGCATGCATGAAATACATCAAAGTCCTCTGCGAGTGCAAGAGCACTCAGGTTGTCATGGCGAAAAACGATGTAAGGTCCGGACTCATGCAACTCATGAAACATATGCTAGAGCTACATTGCCTCAGCAGTCCTGGCCCCCAATGGAACACACTCAGTTTCTGATGAGCTATATGCAATGCAGTCCTGGTTGCCACTGCACCACGACACAACAGTGCCACCCAGCAGGAACACGGAGCTTGTTTGATTGCGCCCATCAAGGCTCCATGCCCAGTCACTATCTTCGTAGCAGTTGAATATCACCAAGATACGGTATAGAAACCACATAGTATAGCACTCACACAGCCATGTGAAAAGCTCTCCCTGGAGGACACTGCGAGAACTATGCAAGGAGGTTGACGGAAAAGGCATTGTTGGCTCACATGATTATGGCCAAGTACATTAGAGAGAAAACAAGGTGGAAGTATTGGATCACGCCCACCACCTCCCTTGGTTGTGTTGGATCATCCACCTTCAAGGTATTCTGCCTGGCAAGTGTGATGGGGGTGGAGGTCATGGGAACAAAGCTAATGAAGTCAGAAAACAGCTTCCCAAGAAGGTGAGCATGATGTGCCTAATGTAGCAAGAGTGTCCGTTGCAAAAGATCATGGACAATCTCCATCTCAAGAAAAATCGTTGTGAAACCAAGATCCTTCATCTTCTAGGCAGCCTGAAGGAGTGCCTTGGCCTCATTAACAATCTCCATTGAAGGAGATGAAATCAAGATGTTTTCCATGTAGACCCAGATGGCGGTGGAGCTCTCAGTTTTTCATCTAAAAAATAGGGACTGGTCGGCTTCACTCTGTACGTAATTGTCACATGTCCATGTGCTGGTGATCTCCACTTTCTAGCACCAAAGTGATTGTTTCAAGACATACAAGGCCTTGCTAAAGTTCCACACCTTGTCACCAACCTCAAAACCAAGTGGATGGACCATATAGAATTCCTCCTCTAGGGTGCCATGGATGAGCGTGTCATTCACATCTATCTGGCGGAGCTCTCAGCAGTATTAAACAGCAACTCCAAACAACGGGTGCAAAGGTGTCACTGAAATCCACACCCTTAAAATGTGAGAATCTCTTGACCATCAAGCAAACCGAGTAGCAATCTAGTGTGCCGTCAAGTTTCACTTTCTTGCAAAAGACCCACATGGCATGCACAGCCTTTTGCCCAGGCGGGAGGTCGATAAGTTCATAGACACCATGCACACGGATGGCTCTCGGCTCATCCTCACCAGCAACACGCCATGGCTCTACGTCTTGAGCCTAGATTTCCTCCTTCAACATCCATGCATCAGGCGCTGTTAAGGGAGAACTCTGGGTGGCTAAGCCACATGCCACCAGACTCGACCTGATTGTAACGAGTTCGGTTGCGACATCGCAAGCAACTGAGAACTCTCAAGAGACCAACTCATGACTGGTAGGGCACACCGGGTACACCTCATTGTAGACTGCCTAGATACTCAGGCCAGGGACCTTTGTTCCAGGCTTGCCACTCTTAACACTTTGAGTGGGGGTTCTAGGTACCAAGTCAGCTGTCCGCTGAGCCTTGGAGACCATTGTTCGAAGACAACCACCAGGCTTACGGGATTAGCCCAAAGTTGTGGTGCTTAGGTTTGGTTGCATAGAAACCGTCTAGTCCATAGTTGCGAGGACTGCATGCTCGTAGGAAAGGGGAGAGGATGTAGGGTGATCATGAACAGGTGTTGGCTCACACATTGGGGAAGTAGGTGTGGACAAAGGACCATGTGTGACTGGGGATACTCCCACTACCATGAGACCAGGTTTGTCAAAGCAAACTGGCATAGGCACAAAAGTAGGTGTGCTAGAGGGGTCAGGCACTGGCACGGCAGCAGGTGTGCTAAAGGGGAATAAAACTCGCATAGGAGCAACGTGCCAGGAGATACTAATACTGCCAAAGGAGCTCGTGTGCAAGGACGAACTGATATTGGCACGAAAGAATCTATGCCAGAGGGAACCAAGGACGCCACTTGACCGACAACCAAAATAGCCGGACCATCATCACCAAGAGATTGGAGCATAGGCAAGGAGGCCCACACGGACCCATCCGTAGGTCTACACACTTCAACCACTTGCAATCCACACAGGTGGAAACATGGTCGGCAGCTAGTAAAAGAATGTTGTACAGGATGCAGTGGATGAGAGCCTCATGGAAGAGAGCCTCTCAAGACTCGACAATGCCTACACTTGACCGACAATGCTCAAAAGTGTCAAGCAGGGTCCCAAATTCGCAAGGCCTACATGCGGGAGGATGCCAAGGAAGGCATGTTGTGATGCCCAGGTGAGACCTTGGACCCCTGCAAGTATTCGGCACATCAAACGCAGACTAGAGTTTCCCAGATGAGAGCAAGGAAAAGGTCAACGCGATGGCCAAACCACGGCTCGTACAGCGTGACATGGTCAGGAAGAGGACCGTGCGGCAGTTGGCTTCAAAACAACATCAAGTAGGAGAACCCCTTAAAGGAAAAGGACTCCGGAAGAACACCATCACACCAGATGGCACGACCAGATCCTCCATGGTGCGATCCTCCATGCTCAGACACCCCATTCTGTTATGGTGTAGCAAGGACGAACTGCATGATTTTTCGTCAGACTGCATGAACTATGGGTGTAGACAGACGGTCTACATGGTGCAGACCGTGTACCTACAGACGATATGTTTGTCTATGTGTACGGACCATCTGTCTATAGAGGGCCTGTCAATGTTCATACAGACAGATGGTCCACATGGCACTTGTGCTATTGTCATCGGTGATGACAGAGAGGTACCAGTCCTTGGTGACTATGTGGCACGACTCATACTGGCCGGCTTCACGACCTAGGTTTGCCTCACCGTGCTACATCTCTTGGATCCGTTCAACGTAGTTCTCAGGAACCATGGCTTGTGAAGCACAAGGCACTTATGTCATCCGACTAGAAGACACTCTAGATCAGCAGTAGAAGGAGAATGTTCATCTTGTCTCCCATGCCACAAATTCAATAGCCTGAAATGAAAGCTCAATTGTGCCTCTTGGTGCTTCAAGTGAAAAGATAAATTGGACAAAGGTGCCACTCTGTTCTTGTAACCCTGAAAAAAATGGATGTCGTGGTGAGGTGTCCCAAAGGGGTCACAAATGTACTCTCAAAGTTCTCGGGCATTTCTTTAGCACCAACAGATGGACTACCGACTAAATGAATGGTTGGACACACCATTCCGTTGGAGCCCCAGGCTGTGCCTCCCTTCTTGTCTCTATACCGCCTTAACCCAGTAGAATGGCAAGGAGCAAAAGCCCAGATCAAGGAGTACCCCCGGAAGGGTTGGATTGGGCCAAGATCTTTGTCCTTTGGAACACTTATCCTGTTTGTGAAGAAAAACATTTGTGGCGTCAGGATGTGCATGGACTATCGGACATTGAACAAACTCACTGTAAAAAACCGGTACTCGCTTTCGCACATCGAGGACCTATTTGACCATCTTCAAGGAGCAAAAGTCATCTTGTCTCTATATCTATGGTAGGGCTACCATCGAATCCGGATCACAGAGGAGGATGTACCAAAAACCGTATTAAAAATTTATCTTGAATACTACCAGTTTTGGGTCCACTGCGTTGGAGGGACAAATGTGCCTATGAAATTCAAAGCAATGATGATAAAATTATATTGTGGACAATTCGGCACGTCATTCCTGGTGTATCTTCATAACACCTTTATCCTCTCCAAGAACTACAAAGAATGCGACCGACACCTCAAGATGGTGTTGGATATTATCTGCAAGAGCCGCTTCTTTGCCAGGAGAAGTAAGTGTAAGTTTGTGCAGCTATAGTTGAAGTACCTTGGCCACATCATCAGCGGCAAGGGTATCCAAGTGGATCCTTGCAAGGTTAAGGTCATGAGAGAATGGCCTCAACCCAAGAATGTGGGCCAGGTCAGCTCTTTCCTTGGCCTCATAAACTACTTCTGGCGGTTAATGAAAGGGTTATTACACGTTAGTGAGCCCTCTCACTACCCTGACCCGGAAGGCGAGCACATGGGTTTGGTCAGTTAAATGCACTAATTCTTTTGAGGATGTGAAGACGATGGTGATCTCTACACCGGTACTTGCACTCCTTGATCCAAACAAGTGGTGGGAGGTACGCCGTGATGCATAAGTTATAGGATTGGAAGCTGTGCTCATGTAAGACATGCACCATATTCCCTATGAGAGTCGCAAGCTCTTAGATGCAAAGTCCAGGTACACCGCTCGGCTCAGGAGTTGCTGGCAGTCACGCATGCTTTCAAAGTATGGCGCTGCTACCTCGAGGATATAGAGGGACAAATTACGATGGTCACAGACCACAACCCTCTCACATACTTCTAGACGCAACTGGTCCTTTCACGACAACAGGCGCAGTAGAGCGAATACTTGAGTCACTTCACATTCACCTGGAAGTAAAAACTAGGGCAAGCTAAGGTGGCAGATCCATAAAGTTAAAATCATTCACACGTGGGTCTCATGGTTTAAACAAATTCCATCACAAACCAGCTCTTGTTGCCGTTGTGGTGGAGACAACATTGCACACAAACTCCGCCCGTCCCCACGACCATTGATCAGTTTGAACCCATTCAAGAATCCCGTTTGGATGGACTACACTATGGATCCATGCTTTGCCGAGCCAAAGAATATTGAACGACATGGCCTCGTGGAGGTTGCCAGGTTGTACTGGCGTGGCAACCAGGTGGTGGCCCGACATGTCAAGAACTTGGGACAATAGATCATGTTTGATTTGCATGACCCTCCTTTCTTTGGCCACATCGGGCCAAAGAAGATAGGACATACTCTAGCTAAGCACTACTGCTAGCCAGGGAAAAGCAGTGACATCAGGAAGTATTGCATTGTGTGTGATCTGTACCTTTGCAACAACACTTTGAACAAGGCACCTGTAGGAATCCTTCAGCCTCAACTGCATCCCGACAGCCCATAGGAGTCGGCGTCCATTGATTTCATCATGGGACTTCCAGAGTCCAAGAAAGGCCATGATCTCATCCTGGTCATTGTGGACAGGGAAATGGGGATGGTCCATTTCATGCCCATAACGACCCGCGTCATAGCGGAATTGACGGATAGGCTTTTTATGAAGGCATCATCAAGTACCACGGCTTACCCATCCACATCATCTCTGATCATGATCCAAGCTTTCCCAGCTGGTTTCGGCTTGTACTATGGAAATGGTTTGAAATGCGGCAAAGCATGTCCTCATTATTTCAACCCCAAACTGATGGTTAAATAGAGCACATGAGCCGCACGCTCGACCAGATGCTCCGCATGTACATCAACCCAACAATAGAGGACTAGGACCACTACTTAGGCCAAGCCCAGTTTGCCGTAAGTAATACGGTCAACGAATTGACCAGCTTTACCACATTCTTCCTCAATCAAAGTTGGCATTCGATGGTAACCCCTTCAATGGTGAATTTTGGGGGTGGTAGTGATCAGGTGCCCTCTACCCAGGCCTTTTTCCAGCGCATGGATGCCATCTCGCGGACCACCAAGACTCACATACATGCTTCTTGACAGAGCCAAAAGGCATATGCCACCAAAAACATTGTAAGTTAATGTTCTCTACCAAATATTGTGTACTTTTGAGCACGAGAAATTTGTGGCTGAAAACGTCAGGTGCACCAAAGATGTTACCGAAGTGGCTAGGGCCCTTCACAATAACGCAGAAGTTGAGAAAAATGGCCTACCTGTTGCTCCTCCCACCAACCATGTACATCCATGATACCTTCAATGTGAGTCTCCTGTACCCTGCGTAGCAGAGGGATCTGTTCAGCCATCCCCTCTTGCTTTGCTGCAGAAGGCCAGTGTGAGGTGCACCATATCCTCCAACATTGTAAGAAAAATTTGCACACACAAGTCAGTAAGGATTACCTCATCCACCGGGCTGGTTGTGGACCTGAATACAACATTTTGGAGCCAGAGTCACAAGTGCCACCTGCAGCAATTGCGGAGTACAAGGAGGAACTCACCACCTGCCGGAACAAGCGTGTCCTTGAGGGTACCACCCTGGCACAAGCCCCCTTGAGAGGATAACGGCAATGGCCCTCGGGCTGATCTTTAGCTTACTCCCGACAGCCTATCACACGGGCGCGGGGTCGCTTTATGTAAAAGGGGAGGAAGTGTGGCCACTGTGTTCTTCTTTTATAGCTGGACAATCTCCGAGTTCTGAAGTGTGCCAAATCATTTTGTTATTCTCTCTATGGACTGGCTCTTTTATCATCAATGATGCATGGTCGGGTGCAAACCACCGCTTCATGAAAGGTAACACCAAACTGAGGATGGTCTGTAGCTAAGAGGGAGGAATGAATCACAATGCATCTTTTGGGAAGAGCACCTAAAATTCACATTCAAGACAAGTTCTTGCAATCGTTACTTGATTGCAAAAATCCTTCAACAAAGTTCCGTGACTGACACCCTCAGGTCACGTCAAGCTTGACACAAGCGTGTGAAACAAAGAGTTAAAATCAAATCCAAATGACCATTTTTATGGAAATTGCGTTCACAAAGTTTCCACTGTTCTTTCTAACAGAAGCAACGAATATTTGCAAGTGAAAAAAGCAATTCATAAATTTACAAAGAAACAACGATGCAGTTTCAAAAGTCATGATGAGCAATGAAGACTTGGAAAAGGAAAGACCACTCCAATGATGGAGGACGGTCGTTCCGTTTTAAAACAATAATTGATTCTGGGCCTGATGAGCCTTTCCATGCTAATTCATGCACACCTGCATTACACAATGAGATGCTTGAATTTAATTGCAAACACACCCTAGTCTCAGCCACCCTCATGCAAAGGGAAAAACTCAAGAAAATGAATGGCCATCATGAACTTTTCTATGTCAATATCTTGGTCAAGAAGTCAGTCCACCTCATGTCCATGCCAGTCCAGATGACGAAGATAGCCTGTTGCTCCACAAGATAACACACAATAGTGATACTCAGCAACAATGTACTTCATGCATGCTTGAAACATATCAGAGTACTCACGTTGTCTCGGCACAAAATGATGCATGGCATGGACTCACGCAACTCACAAAATAGACGTTGGAGTTAGGCCACCTCAGCAGTTGCGCCTCCAGCGCAACACACTCAGCTGCTGATGAGCTACATGCAATGCAGTCCTTGTTGCCGCTACACCACAACACAGCGGTGGCACCCGGTAGGAACACGAAGCCTATCCATCTTCACCCATCAGGGCTAAGGGTGCACACCGGGTAAGATTCCCGGTTCCCAGAAAGGATTCGGACTCCCGAATCCGAATCCTATAGGGGATTCGGATTCGCGAATCCCTGAAAAGATTTGCGAATCCTCAAGATTTGCGAATCCTGGACGGTTCTCATGGACCGTGCCATTATGCTTTGTGGCAAGACCAGATTTGACCTTCTTTCACTACCAAACAAGATTTGATCGTAGGTCATGAACTTTTCTTTTAACAT